>VDFB02000008.1:1273450-1442993 GCA_007258455.2 Sequoia sempervirens | reverse complement strand
GAAAACATGTTAGATAAAACAAAGCATATGAAAGATATGTTTGATAACTTTCTTGTTTTCCTAGACATCTATGGTATTCAAGTTATTTGAATGCACATGATGATAAAATTATATGTTTATAGATGTATGCACATATTTTGACTGGTGATCCTTCATTGCTCTAACAACACTCTTCTCACTCAAATGCAAGGAACCTAGGAGCAGCAAGGAAGACATCAACTTGGAGGCTTAGACAAGTGGGAAGACTGAAGATGATGCAAAACAAAGCAAATGGAATTCATCATTAAGGTAATGACGATTCCCCTTTCTCTTTATGTGCATTTTTCTTTTTTGTATCTATAAATGTATAGTTTTTCAATTATATGCATTCAAATAGTCAGTTCCATGACTTGTGTGAAAGAACATACATTTACATTATCAATAAAGACTACATTTTTGAAAGGATTGTGCAATCTTTCCAATATTATATGCATCTGCATAAGTGCAATCTAGTAATGTAATCTTTTGATTTTGTTTATGCACACAAATGTAATGTAGCATAAATAAAAACGTACCTTACTCTTCATTTGAAAATAACAAAAGCTCTACCTAATTGAACTATTAACTTTTGTGTCTTCACGAATATATGTTGATACAAAATGAATGGAAGAAGCATCCAAGTAATCCTAAATTTTTCTGCCAACAATTCATACCAAAGATTGAACAATTTAAGGATATTGCAATAGGTAAGACACAAATAATATTATTGAAGAATTTCAAAGTTTAGGCCATAAGAATCATCCTTTTTTAAACATGGATTGTGTTGTAGCCAAAATTTCATCCTAATTATTTTTGCATACTTCCATTTTCACTCATCTCTTTCATCCACCATATGCATAGAATTCCTATCATAATAACTTAAATTTAATAAAATCCCTCATGTGAGCTTTCAAATAAAACCCTTGATCACAACATCAAAGTGTATTCCTCCTTTGAAATACTCCTATGATTTCTCATAGCATATCGCCAAGACAACACCATGTCGATGAGAGTCCCTCCAAAGTCTCCTCGACATTAGCACAAAGCACAAATCAGAAATGTAGATGAGACACCCCTATGTCAAAGAGACTTATTTATATATCTCATCGACGATGTGAAACAGTGAAATGTCAACAAGCTACTAGCATATCGAGGAGAGAATCACTTATGTCACATCGACAAAGTATATCTACAAGTGCTCGGTGAAACATAACTCTTGGATATAACGAAGTAATTGTTGATGAGACAGTGGCATATTAGCAAGAGACATTAACTTGTCTCATCGACACCAACAACCAACATCGGAGGAACATAAGATCTAATGTCGATGAGACATTGAGATATTGGTAAGACAAATAAGATTGTCTCATCGACACTCTTCAAGTAATGATCAAAAGCATACACGGCTATACTGTCAAGAAGGTGAGCAACATATGCGGTAGAGCAGTATACATCGCAACCCAACAACAAGAAGCCTTGAGCAAGGTGGTAGTGTGGTAAACAACAGAAGGTAAGGGGAAAACACCGCCATACCAACATATCAAAGAAACAACAAGCATTTTAATTAAGAGTCTCTTCGATAGTTATGAAATGATGATTAGTCTGATTGATGTGACTAACAAAAATATCGATGAGACTACCGCTATTAATGAAGAACTTGATCATAAAGGTGGTGTGAGTGCCATTTATGAACCAGGGCTGGATGAAGTGTCTTGAAATTTGATAAATACAGCCTCAAAGAAGTTGAAATCACTGTAAATTGTAATTGAAGGATTTGGAGAACCAAGTTGGATGGCGATAGGCAGCTGGAAATTTGCAGCATTTATCCAAGTGGTCTAGACTCAGCTCAAAGTATTTCCTCAGTAAGTAGATGAAATCATTGCATGAGTAGGGTTGAGATGGAAAAAACCCTAGGCAAATAGAAAGCAAAAAGACAAAAAACTAAAGCTAGGCAATTAAATCAAGACTTAATCGATTAGTGTCTTGGGTTTGGGCAAAAATCCAAAAGAATAGCACAACTTAACCCATTGTGTGTGACATTATAAGATAAACAGAAAAATCTAGGAGATGTATGGACTCCGTGTAGGGGTTACGACCTCTTTATTTATCATTATAGGAAGAAATTCCAGCATAGCCCAATGTCAAACTCGTGGAATTTGAATTTGGGTAAACTTGTAGTACCCAACGTCTTTGTGAACGTAGAGTTAATCAAGGTGTTGGAAAATAATTACAATCCGAAGACAAGAACAATTCATTTCCCTGATGGGTCACAGTTCATGGTCATAAACCCAAATTATATCTCCATGATTTTTCAGCTAGACACTTCCCTATAAATAAAATTACGAATCAAAGACTTGTTGGAGGAATATCGCACGATGGAAACAAGTTACAAGAGGTGGAAATTGGCTCTACATAGGGTTAAAGGTGCGGGTAACCAAGCTATGAGGTTCTCTAGTGAAGATAAGCTCCCAATTCTTTGTGCCTTTGTTTGAAGAATACTTTCAATACACTTATTACTCAGTTGGTCAAGTACTGGGAATTGATGTTCCTGAGAACATGACAATTTCTCCCATGGTTTTAGCCATTGACATCCAAAGCCATAATACCCGACCCTATGATTATGCAAATTATTTATCGGAGGCCATCAATAATGCCCTTAATATCATCAAGAATAACAGTGAAGCCATTAATTTCAAGCACTATTCTCTTTTCATGCACATGATATTATACGAAGGGTAGGTGATGGGGATATGAGGTGAGGAATTAAGAATAAAAGACTTAGATAATGATGGAAATTCAAGGCCTGTACAAATGTGGACATTTGTGTGGGACAACAGGTGTGGGAGGTCCCACCACCTATATTTTGAGGAATATTTTGCCAAACCACTATACAAGATGCTAGGCCACAAATGTGACTACAACCTCTCCCAGAGATCTTAAGATTTCTCTGACCAAAAGATATGGCTCATGAAGCAGGGATAAATCACAATTGGGGGGACTGGTACATGTTTTGGGATTGTACTGTTATCAAGGTTTATGGATTTGAAGCTGCACCTTATTTTCTGCCTAAGATTGTGCCAGACAGAGTTGTTTATTTAGAGATCATAAGGCAATTGTCATTTTCAGCTTTCATGCATTTAAAGAGCTATGGGAGGAAAACTTGTATGCCTTCCACTTTATGCTTTGGTGATTTCATTATTATCTTTGATTCAGGCTATGACTTGGTTAGTGGTAAATTGGATTATTATGGCTTGTCGGTTGGCAACAAAAGGGAAAAGTTTGATCCTGAACACTTCATTTGTGATGCCAAATTTTTTTAGAAATTGAAAGGGTATGAGCATAGTTTCCTTTTAGAAGGTGGCATCAGAAATTGTGAAGAAAAAAAAAACATGATGAGAATGAATGCCTACAGTAGGGTTATGATGGTTGAGGCTTCGAAGGTGAATAATAACCTAGGCTATGTAGGGGCTTTCCCTGAGGTACAGGATCCCATAGAAAGAATTGAACATTTAATCCTCCATGAAGAAGAACTGATAAGAGATGTGCCACTTGTGGCATTTGAAAGAGGAAGGCACATTAGTCCTAGGAGGAAAGTAGAAAATATCACACCACTAGATCACTTATCACCTCAGCCTACTCCTCAAGTGAGCTTTTCAGTTGGTTCCCCATCCATGGAAGAATATAACATTATGGAGGAAGAAGAAGTCTCACAGTTTAATTCTCCTGTTATACCCCAATATGAGATGCCATTGGAAAGAAGTGCGATCACCTTTGAATCCTCTGATGAGCTATCAAATGATGTGAGGCATTGTGCAAGTCAGGAATTTTTTGCAGATGATACTTTTGCGAAAACCCTTGAATTTAAGTCCTTTATATATGAGTATAAAGGAAGACTAATAAGAGAAAGATTAAAGGACATTAACACTGAGAAAGAGGCTTATGCCTTGAAAGAGTTGCAACATGAAGTTGATAGGGAAATGAGAAACATGACTGCTGAGAGAGGAAGAGCATTATTGCAAGAAGCTAGAGTTATGCTCCTTCCTGGGTGGGATATTAGTTCAGCAATTGTGTTTGACATCTTTTTGAAGAGAAAGAATAAAAATTTGCAAATAACAGATGAAGTAGGTGATAGGGACTATACAGGGTCAAGGTACAATCCTGATAATACCACTTTGCAAATTGGGGCTCTTTACCCCCTAGGCAAGAATCCTTCTCTCATTGACCATGATCAAATTTTTGGACATCTCCTAGTGCAAAGAGTAGGGGAGATAGATCCCTTGGAGATTGCTGAATTGAATTTGAATGTAGCCAAATTCACCAAAGCCTAAATCCAAAAGCTAGTAAGAGATAACCAGTGGCTGATAGAGGAAAATGACAGGTTGAAACAAGAGTTAACCAACTACAAAGATAGGCTGTTTGCTTCTCAAAGGCTTTACTCTCCTTTAATTGAACATGAAAGAAAAGTGTTAGAGGCCATGTCTGAGACTACTTAATGGAAGCATAAATTTGAAAAGGCTCAAAAAGAACATGAAGAACTAAAAATAAAATTGAAGGCTACTGCTTTTGAAGTAGCATCAGGGATAATTTGTATGAAATTCAAAGATATGTGCCAACATGCAGATGGTGTCTAGCGTGCTCACATTGGAACATACAAGGCCCTCATGGAGCATGAAAGATTGCTTGATAGGATGAAGGAAATGGAATCCCATATCAAGGAAAAATATAGAGATAATAATTCTTTGCTCCAAGAATGTCGGAGCCTCATGAATACACATGAAAACTTCTAGAATATCTTGACACAAGAATTGAATGACTTCAACCAACCACTATGTATGGTCATGACATATTTCTTTGAAGAAACATATTTGAAGGATCGGGAAACTTGGAAAAATGAGATATCAAAATATTTGCCAGGAATCCTTGATGACATCAATGATGAGGATGAGGTACTCAAGAAAATGCATAAGCAGCTCGAGAGGATTGTTGGATTGGAGAATGCAATGACAGACACTCTATAGAATGCAAACACTTATGCCCAGGAGAAATACATTGATCACATGTCAAAGGTTAACTTGTTCCTTACACAAGCTGTATGAGGAGGTAGTCAGAGTTTGGTTGTTGTGGACACATTAACATGGTGCTTGAGCCTTGAACAGATCTTAGGTGGTCATAGGCACTTGCTGATGATTACCGAATTGTGGTGCATCCAACAATAAACTCTTTTTAAGTTTCTATGTTATGTTTATTATGCTTTAGTTAAGAAACGTTGTAACTTTTTTGAATGGACCTGAAGCTTGTTGCTTCTCGTACAAATAGGGAAACCAAGGTCTGATTTTGATCATCATATCATCATCATTTCAATCCATTATAATAGATACTAGACCATCTCATCCACGTATTCATATCAAAAGAACTCATGTTATATATGTTTATATTTTGAGAAATATAATGGAGCAGATACATTACAACTCATAATCCATTTTCAATGTTCAATTGTTGTGTCAATTTTCATGCTTATTTATTGCTTTGTTGTCTCCAAAGTGGTCTTTTCAAGTTGTTTAAATCTGTAAGATTTATCAAGGCACATTTGTTGTTACTGTGTGGATTCTTTGATTGGTTTTTGGTTACGTGTGAATTAAAGTCCTTTCAAATAATTTACTTTAATTGGTTCGTATTAAGGATTAAAGTCCTGTTAGAGATTGGCACCCTCTTATGGTCTAAAAACCTACGTATTTGAGACCCAACAGATTGTAAATAACTCTAAAAATTTAGAAGTCTATGAAACAGTGTATATATTCTTGTACTTGTAAATATTCTTATATATATTCTTGTACTTGTATATTCTATGAAACATTCCTTATTTTTTATGAAACAGTGTATACATCCTTGTACTTGTAAATATTCTTTTATTGTTATGACTATTAAAGAAAACAGAGTTTGAATAAAAAATGCTTCACCCTTTTTTGTGAGTACATGTGAATTATTGTTTAAGGAAAAATCTTATAGTGATTACATTTTTAGTTTACTAGTTTCAAATCTTCATTTGCTATGTATATAAAATTGTATGTGCTCTTTATCTCTAATGACAAAATAGTAATGTCATCATAATCAGGGTTTTCAATTTCAACACCATCATTGTCCAAACTTTTCATATCCTATTCAATTTAAAGTACAATCATCAAAATTTTATTTTTATTTCTTGTCAAAGTTAATCTTGATTCCTTTCAACACAACATAGTAGGTTGCATGTTAAATTTAAAATATTTTCTTTGCATTTTTTGTATATATTATTTTTGCAGTGCATCATTATGTAACAACAATTTCACTTTTGAGATATACAGTAAAAATAAATGAAAGCACATGTTTTCTTTGTCAAGGGAAATGTATGGTGAATACCCTATGTCTTTCGGATAAGTGTGCAAGCGAAAAAAGACATAACTGATTGAATCTGATTTTCTACTATACAATTGTTTTTTTATGTGCTTTTTACTTTTTGCATGTGGATTACCCTCAGAAAGAGACTACTTATCTTTTCTTAAATGAAGCCTTTACATTTCCTGTCTACGAAAGGAATTTACTACTTGACAACAGGTTCGTGAACTTCATACAAATTAAGATTGGTGTAAAAGGCCATCCCCACAAATGTTGTTTGGTCTAGAATTAAAATGGAAAATAAAAAAGCTTGCTAAGAGAATAAAATAGGTTTTCAATTGTCCAAGTACAACATAATATTACTGAAGCATTTCAAAGTTTAGGCAATAAGAACCATCCTTTTTTAAAAATGGATTGCAAATAATTTTGAAAATTTAGAAGTATTGCTCATTAACATTATTGTCTGCTACAATGTCATCCATTGTATCATTGTCAATGTTCATACGTTCTTTCAAGTATTTAATATTATCATCATCCTCATCTTGACCTACATCATCTTCATCATCATTGAAATTTGACTGTAGACCATCTATATTGTTACCAGATGTATTTGGATCATCATTTTCTATACCATCCATATTGTTGTCTTCTATAACATCATCTAACTCTGGATTGTTGTCTTCTTGTGCTTGAACATAACCATCTTCAACATCATCATGGATGTCAATTTCTTCGATGTTCTCTAATCCCTCTCTCTCATTTTGTTGTCCATCATTGTTTTGCTCAGTCTCCACTAATGCATCATCAAATACATGCCTTAAAATTGGATCATAATGTATGACAAATATCCATTTTGAGTCCAAAATATCTTCATAGAAAAATACCTGCACATGAACGACATACATATACTAGACGTATGTTATAAAAAAATTATTGATTAATAAACACATGTATATATTCACAATAACCTATGAATTAATAGATTAATGATCACTACCGCTTCTTGTTTGAGTTAAAGAAATACCTACTCACAATGAATTGGTAGAACATAAGGCTCCTTATCCTCTAGTAGGAATGATGAGGAATCTATAGAAAACAATCCACTATGGGTATCATGTCTTCGTGTCCTCTCAAATGCTTCATACCATCTACACTTAAAAATACAACATTTTAAAGAGCAGTAATCCAACTCAATAATTTTTTATATTTTCCCAACATATTGTAGATTCCCTTCAATTATGTTCTTATCTTTTGAGCTTGATTGACTGGATTGCTTGAAGTCAACCATGATGCCACAATCAAAGGTTCATCTCTTTACGTCTACACTTTATACACGATAATGTCGACCATATGCCCACATTGCTGGATATTTCCTCGCCTGTGAAAGACCATTTATTTTAGTGAAAACAAATATAATGACAAATATTAAAATAGTTAATACTGTCAAAACTGTAAGGAAACAACATTTTGTAAAATTCCAACAGTACCTTTCTTTCACATCCTCTAGACATGTTGATTTCATCTTCTGTTATGTTTGATTTTGTACCTGCATCTTCTATTTGATTTTGAATTTGTTCAGTAACCCATTCTAGTGTGCAATATTTGCCCCATTCCCCAAGAAGATGAGTGAGAAGTGGAGTATTCCTTGGGTTCGATCTCTTAAATTATCTCCTTGCTTCTAACACTTCTCTGTTTTTATCATATAGATCAATCCATTTGTTCATAAAGTCCATATGGTACATAATGAACTTGTCGAGTATAGAAATTTCGTCTACACCTATTACATGTCAACATGTTTATTTCAAACTCCAAATGTCATGTGTGAGATGGGGTTAGAAATAAAATAGCATAGATAAAGTGACAGCCCAACACTTCTAAGCTATTAAACCACATCAAACAAGAGAAAACAAATAAAGGAGAGCAATAAGTTAAAAACAAGTAAATGAAACACTCCCCATTATAGTTGATTACTTCTCTTGTCTCTCTTATTTCTCCTTTTGCAATATTTTCCCTCAGATTTTGAAGTAGACTTGTGCAAATACCTACAAATTGTAAGTAGAAAGTTGGAGACAAAATGGTTGTTAAGGTGAAAATGGAGGAGGAAGGTTGCTTTTATAGACAACCTTTCGAATGGATGACTAAGATTAATCCTCTAGAAGGATTCCAAGATCAATGGATGAGAATGAATGAGAGGGAGGTTATGAAATGGATGGCCAAGATTGAGCCTCAGAAAAGATTTCAATATCAATGGTCCAAAATTGATGCACCAGAATTATGCCATGCATGGAAAAGCTATGATGTCAATGGCTATGATGCCTGACGACTATGACAGACATGCAAGACATGCAGGCTATGACAAAAATGAATGTTATGACAAGGGATTATGACAGAGCATCTTTGACTAGGTGGTGCATAAATAATTTATTTTAAATTATTTATTCAAAAAAATGGAGGAAAAGGACAAGTGGCAAATAAATAATTTATTCAAATTATTTATTTGGAGAAAATGAAAGATGCAGATTTAATTAAATGGAGAGATGGAAATTAGACATGGGTAATTAATTTGAATTATTTATCCAAAAGAGAGGAATGACATATAATTAAATAATCTCAAAAAATATTTAATTATAGAAGAATAAAAGGGTCAAATAATAGTTATTATTATCTGACTATGGACAAATGATGAAATATAAATAATTAAATAAATACTGATTTATTTAATTATTGAAGAAAGAGGGTATTAGTGACACAATTACATAATTTTAATTGATCAAGATAGAAAAGAGATTAGGAAGTGAATTAATTAAATAATTAAAAATTATTTAATTAATAGAGGAATATGATCAAGCCTAATTAAATAATTAAAATTATTTAATTATTAGAGGATGATGATCAAGGAAAAATGTTGCTCACAGACTTAGGACATTTTTCAGTGTCTACATTTTTCCCCTCTTTGACATAATGTAGTTCATTGCGTTGTGTCAAAGAAATTTAATTCTGAAATATGCCCTAGTGAAAGTAGGGTACATGTATGCCCCCTCGAGAGGACAAGCGGGTGCAAAGAACGCGAATGTGCTCTCAAAATGGATGATAAGACTAGAGGATAAAGGATAGAAGAAATGTTAGCATGGAAGGGGATGGATGTTAGCGTGAAAGAGAAAGGAGGATGAAGATGGAAATTTAGACAACAAATGATAAGGGAACCAACTTTCATGCTTACATTTTTATATTTAACATCATTGGGCGCCAAAATGTCACAAATGGACCACAAACACCATGGTATGACATAGACCAAGTGTGCAACGTGACCATTTGGGAGAGACAAGCAGTCAAAAGACAAAGTCAATAGACAAGGAATGCCCCAACTCATACTAAGGACCCAATTGTCCCAGTCTTTTTGCCAAGACAAGCCACAAACAACAAACAAAGAAAAGAGGCCATGATCCATCATTGTCCCTCTAAATCCATTGATAGGACATCCTCGAGGAGACTAGTAACATGACCCAAAATCAATTAAGATAATATGACATTTCTAGCCCAACAAAGTGTGTGACATGATAGTGCCTTCCAGTGATAACGATGAGATTGTGTGTTTGACCAAGATGACCAAAGATCGATTGATAAGTTGACCCAGATTGATTGATAATTGAAAAAGGTTGACAAATTGATCTGATCAATAGGCTAACAAAGATTGATTTATAATTTGACAAAGGTTAGCAAGTTGATTTGATTGATGATGATTGTACCTGACCTTAGGAAGGACACATCCCGACTAAGGCAAGATTGATTGACAAGGTTGATAAGATCGATTGATTGTTTGACAAAGATTGATTGATATGACCAAGCAATGTGACGATACCCAACTATAGGAAGGACACATCCTATTTAAGGAAAAGGACACATCTGATAAAGTTGATCAATTGATAAATGTTGACAAGGCACCTGACTGTAAGGAAGACACATCTTGCTTAAGGTAAATGATCAAGTTGAAAAAGTCTAATCTCAGGAAGGACACATCCTAATAAAAGACAAAAGATAAGACTGAATGAGACAAATGATGAGATGCCCCATTTTGATTGAATGACAAGATCGATAGATTGATGATAGATGATCGATTGATGAGAGATTTTGTTGGTTATGTGTGTTTTTTGATTGATGGTTTTGTTTTTAAGGATGATTATTTTCAAACCATGGACTAGACTAGATCTGACAAACCCTAAGGGACTTGACCTAGGGAGCCTCGGGGGCTCATCAACAAATGGCCTTGCCTATGTAGCAATGTGCAGAGACCTTGTACTTCAACACAACTTGACTTTGCCTTGTTTGACAAAAGACAAAGTCCTAATTTTATTTGGACAACCTAGAAGGACTGACCTAATGCCTTGGGGGCTCATTTAAGATGAGCCTTGCCTACGTAGAAAATGCACAGAGGCAACAATTCGAACCTACTAACACAAACTGACTTAGACTCATACTCAAACTCAGACTCAGTTTTTGGAATTTTTGACGTTTTCTATAGTTTTTGGATTTTGATGATTTTATGATTTTTTTTCAGGACATTTTATGTTTTTTATGGATTTTTTCAGGACATTTTATGATTTTTTATGTACTTTTTAGGACATTTTATGATTTTTATGGATTTTTTCAAGACATTTTATGACTTTTATGTATTTTTTCAGGACATGTTATGATTTTTTTTTATTTTTGATGTTTTCTATTTTTTTTGGATTTTGATGTTTTTTGATTTTTTGATTTTGATGTTTTCTAATTTTTTTTGGATTTTTGATGTTTTTTGATGCTGATATTATTTCCAATAAAGACGTAGATCAAGGAATTTTCCCCAGTCAGGTGCAAGACCAATTTATTTGGTGCAAAGGGGTAGCGGAAAATGCAAAGGATGATCAGGATACCCAAATGTTGGTGGTTCCTAGGCCATGGAAGGAGGACAAAGTTTATTATGACAGAGTGACATGTGTGTCTGGATGAGCAGAAGGTTGGAAGACCAGATGGAGTGACAATAGATGAAGGAGCAGGAACTGCCTACACATGGCACCTTTTTTCCAAGTTTTCACCATGGTACTTATCCAAAGCGCCACCGAAGTGGTTTTCACTTTTGGACGAGTGACACCTATTTGCCAGGTTTTCATCAAGGTGACTTTTTTTTTGTATTTTTGACTTTTTAAGGGGATACTTTGAGAATCAAGTGTAATATTGCGAAGGTGCATGCTATTGATAGGTTCAAACAATGGATCTCCTTCAAGAGTAGAAAGTTGATAAGCATTTGATCCATATGATGTTGTAATGATATAAGGGACCAACCAATTAGGTTCAAACTTTCTTGGTTTTTCTCATTCTGCTTGATTCTTTGGATTTTCTCTCAGGACTAAATCTCCAATGTAAAAGCTTCTGGGTCAGACCTTTTTGTTATAGCTGCGTCGAAGATGATTCTAGTATGCTTGTAGATGTGTTAAGGCATTATGTCTCTTTTCATCTAGCAACTCTAGCTCATGTAGATGACAAACACGATATTCTTCTTGATCAATCAAGTCTTGCATGGAGACTCACAAAGAGGGTAACTCGACCTCTATAGGAAGTATTGCTTCAGACCCATTGGCAAGGGAATATGGAGTGGCTCCAGTCAGAGTACAGACACTAGTACGGTAGGCCCACAAAGTAGGATTGAGTTGTAGGTGCCAGTCACGGCCAGCGTCATTGACGATCTTCTTTAGGATTTTTAGGATAGTATTATTAGACGCCTCAGCTTGGTCGTTGCCTTGGGGGTAATATGGAGTGGAAAAATGATGTTGGATATGAAATTTGTCACAAAGCTCACATAAATCCTAGTTTTTGAAAGGGCGACCATTATCAGTGACAATGGACTGTGGAATACCATAGTGGCAAATGATATAATTCAAGATGAACTTGGCTATCTATTTTTCGGTAATTTAAGTCAATGGGATGGCTTCAATCCATTTTGTGAAATACTTAGTAGCGACAAGGATAAAATTATGTCTGTTAGAAGAGGTGGGATGGATCTTTCCTATGAGGTCAAATCCCCATTGAGAAAAAGGCCAAGGCGAAGTGAGTGGTTGAAGTTCTTGAGCTGGTGCATGTATAAGATCTCCATGAATCTGAAACTAGTTACATCTCTTCACAAAATGATAAGCATCACGTTCCATTGTAGGCCAATAATAACCAGTTCTCATGAGCTTTTTAGCTAAGGTTAGACCAGCAAAGTGAGCTCCACATATACCATGGTGTACCTCTTGTAGGGCGGTTTGTGCTTTGTTTGAGTTGAGACATCGAAGAAGGGTACTATCTAGGCTACGATGATAAAGGGTATCTCCGATGATGGCATACATAGACGCTTATCGGATAAATTTTTTGTGTTGATTAAGGGACAAGTTAGGAGGGATAATTTGGTCATGCAAGTAGGCATAGATATCTTTATACCAAGGAGATTCAAGACCAACTAGTTCACACACAAGTCCAGTTTCGGGGACATCGAATGTAGGGATCAAAAGTTGTTCCACCAAGAACTCATACTGAGCCGCATTATTAGGGATGTCCAAGAGAGATCCAATGGTAGCCATTGCATTGGCCGCTTTGTTTTGGATTCTTGGAATTTGCTCGAAGGAGATGCTATCAAAGTATAGTCTGAAATTGTCGACCATGCACTTATAGGGCATGAATTTCTCATCCTTGGTGTCATAGTCATCATTAACTTGTTTAATCACTAGTTGGGAGTCACCATAGACCTGAAGATCTTTAATTTTCCAATTTATAACCATTCAAAGTCCAGTCAGTAATGCTTCATATTCAGCCATATTGTTTGTGCACGGAAATGCTATCTTGAATGACTTAGGAATGGAGTCTCCTTGAGGTGTGATGAATAAGATACCAGCTCCTGATCCATCAAAGTATAACTTCCATATTGTAGGTGTGTCTATAAAAGGATTGATTCATCCGAGAATTCAGATACCAAAGGATGGTCTACTTTTAATGGTGCATCTGCGAGTTGGTCAACTATTACTTGTCCCTTTATTGCCTTTTGTTTGACTTACTCAATGTCATATTCACTCAAGATCATAACCCATTTAGCTAGCCTTCCTGTCAATGCTGCTTTGCTGAGTAGGTACTTCAAAGGATCAATTTTGGCAATTAATTTGGTTTTGTTATTTAGCATGTAGTGCCTCAATTTTTGTGCTGCAAATACCACTGCTAGACATGCTCACTCAAAAGGACTATAGTTTTAGCTCATACCCGACTAAAGTTCGACTGATATAATATATTGCCCTTTCCTTACCATCATCATCATTTTGTGCTAACAGTGCCCCCAGTGTTGATGTAGTGGCTGTCACATAGTATTAGATATCTTCCATCAATTGGTGGCATAAGGACTGGTGGAGTTAATAAGTACTTCTTGATTTGGTCAAATGATTCTTAACATTTGTCAGTCCAATTGAAAGGCACACCTTTCCTTAACAAATGTTGGAATGGATGGGTCTTGTCCGCTAGCTGGGCAAAGAACCTACAGATTGATTGTAGTCTTCCTTGTAGTGTCCTTAGTTAACTGATATTGGTTGGCGGTGGCATGTCTAAGATAGCTTTTACTTTGGCAGGATTGACTTCTATTCCTCTGTGAGAGACTATATACCCCAAGAGTTTTCCTGATTGGACCCCAAAAACACACTTCTTTGGATTTAGCCTGAGTTGATATTTTTCAAGTCGGGTAAAGATCTTATCCAATACAGCTAAGTGTCCACTTCATTCTAGGGATTTGGAAAGAAGGTCATCAACATAATCTTCCATAAGGACATGCATATAGTTATGAAAATTGTGGTCATGGCTCTCTGATAGGTGGCTCCTTCATTTTTTAGTCCAAATGGCATGACATTCCAACAGAAAGTTCCCCAAGCACATGTGAAAGTTGTCTTGGGTTGATCTTCAATGGTGATCCTAATTTTATTGTAACCTGAGAATCCATCCATTAGTGATAGCATCTCACGCCCATCGGTTAGATCTACTATGATGTCAATGTTTGGCAGGAGAAAGTCATCTTTGGGACAAGCTTTATTGAGGTCTTAGAAATCTGTGCAAACTCTGATCTGACCATTCAATTTTGTGACAGGAACTAGATTTGATATCCATTCAGCATAATCAATTGGGCAAATAAATCCGACATCTAGGAGCTTCTTAAGTTCTACCTTGACAAGTAGCATGATCTGGGGATGCATTTTTCTTAACTTTTGTTTGAACGGCTTTGAATTCGGTAACAATGGTAAGTGATGCAGAACCAATTCAGAATCTAGTCCAGGCATATTAGCATATGACCATGCAAAATTGACTTGTCTTTCTGAGAAGAATGCTATGAACTCAAGATTTTCTTCAATGGTTAAGGATGTGGCTAACTGTATTACTCTAGAGTTATCTGACGTTCCAATGTTGTTTTCCTCTATTTCTTATATAACCAACAACGATCTCTCTCTATCTATTGGGAGATAGTCTTGTCCTCCATCCTCGAGCGCCTATGAGAGGTTTTCACCTTTGAATACGTCCTTTATTTTTATTTTTTCATGGTCAGCAGGTGCCTTTCGGTTTTCACCTAAAGACCTATTGCTTTTATTTTTACTTTTTTCATTTTCATTTTTGCGACTAGAGGACAAGACAGCCTCACCAAAGTATGCTGCATAGTTAAGTTCTATGGCAAAGCCAACTTTGTGATCCCCATTGGGTATACCCTCATGAAGTCCCATAAACTCAGCGATTGCTTCATCGATTTTTGAAAGTATCTAAAATTGGTGGCCCTTGTTGGTCCCAATCTATAAGTTGTGGATTAACAAGGAGTAGGCCATCATTGGCATCATTAAGGGTCATTGTGTAGGAAGACAGGATAAAGAAAAAACTAGAGTCATCAGGCTCCCAGGAAGATAGATCAATGGATTTCCAGAAATAGTGTTGGAGCCATTCTTCTTTATTCAAGGACATTATCAGACGGGTATTTGATGGATTTAATGAAGAATCAAGGGTAAGCATTTGGTCAAATTCTGCAAATAGTTTGTCTAGGTCCATGAAGGTGGTGGAGGATAAGGAGTCCCATTCATACTCGTTGGAATCGACATCATAATCTCAAGGTTTTTCATGTGTCTCACTCTCATCTAAAGCACTACCAACCTCACTTGAGGGTGACCCGATAGCTCAAATAGTCACTTTTACTGGAACAAACCCTAGTCCTTGATGACTTATTAGCTTAGGAGGTTGTAGAGGTTCCAACATTCCTTGTTTGTTTAGACCAAGGCCTTGCACCCATCATATCCATGTCGTTTCATTATCTGGAACCCTTTTGGATACTGTTTAATTGGAAACTTCTTAGTTTCAATATCCTCCTCATCTTTGTACAACCATGTAAGAATGTGGTCATCTAGAGATTCTTTAGCAATTTCTCCCCATTTAGTATAGGTGGTAGGAGGATTATGAATGACAACTTTGGGCTGCATAGGATGTGTTTTTCCATATGACTTTGGTGACTTGGGTAACTTTCCAATGAAAAAGAGTCTCTTCATATCATACTCTCTGCAACCTTTATCTTGGATCTAGATTTTAGGCATGGAAGGTGTAATGAATGAATTGGATGATTTGATAAGAGTAGATGGATCAATGTAATGGGATGGAGTGGTGGATGAAGTGGAAGATGAGGCCTCCCAATTGATGGGCATTTGGCATTCAACAGTTCCTTTGAGGTTGGAACAATATTGGAAAGGATCAGAGTCATGTGGAATAGTAACTTCAGTGCCATTGTGTGGGAATTTGAGGCATTGATGATAGGTGGATGGAATAGCTTTCATGGCATGAATCCATGGGTGGCCAAGGAGGAGATTGTAATGTAAGTCCAGATCCAAGACGTGAAACACTGTGTCCTGTATGGTTAGGCCAACTCTTACTGGGAGTGAAATTACACCTTCGAAAGATCGTTTGGCATCATCATAAGCTTTGATCACAATTTTCTTGGTTGGGTCAATGCAATTCTCAGAGTATCCCAATTCCTTAACCAATTTTAGTGAGCAAATATTCAGGCTTGCTCCACTATCTATTAGGACTCTTTTGATCTTTTGGGTATTAATGGATACTTCTAGGTGTAGTGGACTATTATGGTCAGATTTTGGTGCTAAAAAGTCTTGTTCAGAGAAGGTGATGTGGTGTGGCATAGCGAGGTATCCGGCCATGGCTTGGAATTCATTAACATCTAGGTTTGTGGGAATAGAGGCTTCTCGCATGGCTTTATCGAGGATTGCTCTGTGCTATGGTGAGATACGAAGGAGTTCCAAGATAGAGATTTGGGCAAGATTTTTCCCTAGCTGCTCTATGAGGGTATATTGGCCTTTTCGTTGAGGATTTGTGAATGGACTTGGAATAGTTATCTTGGTTCTACAGGTAGCGACAACACAATCGTATTTTGGCTTGTTTATGGTGATGGTAGCAATGCGATCATCAAGAGGCGTCACATTTAGAATGATGGTGTTGTAATCATGCTTGACAGCTACATAGTTGGCATTATTGTTATTCCCTGAACTGGAGGCTTTTCCTTTATCATGGTCTTGCAAAGGGGTCTTGAATATTGTATGATCAACATTCATTTTTCCTTGTGAATTGTCGATTGAAATGGTTTGATCCTCAATAAGGTCCTGAATGATGTTTTTGAGTGTCCAACATCTAGATGTCTTGTGTCCTTTTGTGCAGTGATATTCACAATATTCGTCATCTTTCCACCAATCCGGTTTGATCAAGGAAGGTTCATAATTCTTGGTGTCTGGCAGTGTAATGACATTAGATTGCAAAATTCATTTAAGAATTGATTCGATGGGTTCACCCAAGGGGGTGTATATTCTCTTAGTACGGGGGGGACCTCTTCTTTGTTGGGTGCTTTGGATAGCATGCAGTGTTTGGTTTTGTCCTTGTGCTGGGGTACTTGGTGTACTAGATGTGTTTGATGAAGAAGGACCTTTAAGTTGAATGATTGGTCCTTTGGTTATCAATTTGGCATCAACAACTCTGTCGTTTGTGACATTTTTGTTTCAGGACTACTATTTGCTTATCATTGTTGGCTTTTTTATTGTCTTTGTTTATCTTGACTAGTCCTCTAGTGATAAGGCCTTTCTCAATAAGAACACCCTTTTCAAGAATCTCTTCAAAGGTTGTGCAACATTGGATTTGAATTCGATTCATTAGCTCTCTGTTAAGGTTTTCTTCAAACATGGTGACAACTTTTTTTTCAGGAATATGACAAGGAAATTTGCTAACCAAGCCTCGACATCTTTTGTAGAATGAGGTAAGTGACTCCCCATCTTCTTGTTTGGTTGTGCTTAATGTTGCAAGGGTGAAATCATTTTTAATGTTAAAATAAAAATGATTGATAAATTTGTCGGCTAGCTCACCCCATGTTTTGATGCCTTCTGGGAGATGTGAGAACCAATCTAAGGCTGCCCCTATAAGAATTCGTGGGAATAATCTCATCAAGTAGGTAGGGTCATATGAAACTTCCATGCATGTTGTGTTGAATTCACTGATGTGTTCCACCAGATCCCCTGTCCCCTTATATTTGGGCAATGGTGGTGTTGTGAAATGTGGGGGAAAGGGTGGCATGTATAAGTTTCGATCAAATGGAAAAGGGCACAATTCCTCCATAGAATATGTCTTCTTGTTGGTTCCCAATTGCATGTTGGTCATTTGTTGTTCAAGAGTTTGCATGTGTTGGATCAAATAGTCTACAAAGGATGATGTTGTGTTGTTTTGATGTGAAGCAATAATGTTAGCATTGAGGTCATGTGTTGGGTTTTGATTTTGATTGATGTTTTGTGATATGAGACCTTGGTTATTATATGGATGTGAGTTATTTTGATTGGGAATGAGATTGGTGTTTAATTTGGTTCCAAAGATCATGTTCATTTTTGGTATGGCATTTTGGAGTTGGGGTATAGACTCTTGATTCATGTTTTGATTTTGAAAGTTGACATCTTGGTTTGTAAATGGAGGTGTGGAACCTTGATTGATGTTTTGGTATGAAGGTATAGACCCTTGATGTGAAGGGATGTTTCCTTGATTGAAATTTTGAAGTGAAGGCATGGGTCCTTGGTTGATATTTTGAAATGAAGTTGTAGGTCCTTGAATAAGGTTTTGAAATGACACTACTGTATTTGACTCCACTTTCCGATGAATGTTTGTTGAACTGTCGACAAACTATTGTTGGAATTTCGACGAATCTCTTGGAAATATTTCGTTGCTAAATTTTCATCGGTATCCCAACGAGCTTCAAAACGTTAAATTCGGGATTGAACTTTGTTAGTTTCCGCCACAAAAAAGGGACTTCCTATTTGTTAGAATATTGATGAACATTGCGTCGATCTAGCGACGAACAATAGCCATATCACACATGGCATGCCTCTGCCAAATCGTCGAAACAACATGAGATGTTTGTTGAAATTGCGACCAAGTTTCATCAAAAGTCAAACAAACATTCATCGTTTGTTCAACGATCTCGTGATTGGAATGAGATCAAAATTGCGTCGGAGCTATAGCTATATCGAGAGGACTGAATTGTGGTCTCATCAATGAGCATGAGGAAGTATATTGGTGAGACTTATACCATCGGGGTAAGTTATGAATGTTTACCTGACCTACTATGTCTCGCTGATATATTCCTAGTGCTCCTGTCAATGAAATAAATGACGGTCTCACCGATGAAACTTCATCGGCGAGACTTAAATGTTCGGGCCATCATATATTTTTCATGCCGAGATGACTTGTCTTGCCGATAGATTATCTTCATTGATGAGACCATAAGCCAGTCTCCCCGATATTCTGATAAACATTCATCGTTTGTTTGATGATCTCGCCATTGGAATGAGATCAAAATTGTGTCAGAGCTATAGCAACCTCGTCGCACCTTTTTTTTTTGTCAGACTGTGCTGTCAAAATTTTGACGAAAGGTTGCAATTTTTTTTAAAAAAAAGATTTATCGGGAGGACTGACTTGTAGTCTCATCGACAAAGCACGAGGAAGTATATCAGTGAGACTTATACCATCGGGGTAAGTTTTGAATGTTTACCTGACCCGCTATGTCTCGCCAATATATTCCCAGTGCTCTTGTCAGTGAAAGAAATGATGGTCTCGCCGATGAAACTTCATCGGTGAGACTTAAATGTTTGGGCCAACATATATTTTTCATGCTGAGATGACTTGTCTTGCTGATAGATTATCTTCATCGATGAGACCATAAGCCAATCTCCCCGATATGTCTTCTTTAGTAATCCTGATCGCTACAATAGTTTTGATGTCTCATCGATGTGTGAAAAAGTGCTTGTAACCCATAATAGGTCGGGAGGACCCATACCAGCTCATGTTGATGTGATTTGTTTGCCACAATATCTTTGATCAGAAGGATTTTCAGGAGTAGAACGGGGTGACTGTGGGTAATTATATTCTGTAGGGCCAATTACATCCTTTTCTGACTCAAAATGTAGTTATTATTGACAAATTTATGAGTAAATCATTATAAAATTTTGAGTAAATCATTACATTCTATAGTGCCAATTCACATAAACTACTCAGAACTAGGGAAATGTAGAATCAATGATACCTCAAATGCTAAACCAATTGTTTGAATGATACGATAAAAAACACTTGCTCTTTCAACTTCAAATGAATGCCATTGGAGAAGTGACTTTTAGATGATACATGCAGCTATAGGTCTTCCATTATTAAAGCCAACATCTTCTATGATAAACTTGATCAATGCATCTTGATTTTCCTGAAACCAAAATAACAAAAAAATGTAGTGTAAGGGAATAAAAAAATTGCCAGAGCTTTATAATATAATGTGCCTAAGCAAAAAAGTGATATAACTGGAAATACAAATAGAAGAGATAGATACTCCTCTAGAAGGTCAGAATCATATGCTTGCTGCTTGTTAGTGAGAGTCTTCTGTGGCCTCTGCTCTCCATCAGTGAGCTCTTTCAAGGAAGACATAGGAGTCTGTGAATTCTACTAGACACATCTATTGGTTAAAATATTATTGAAAAATAATATTACTTATTTAAAATCGGAAGAAGGAGATAACTAAAATTATACATAAAAAGATATAATTTGTTTATATTGAACAACCATGAGTGTATGATCATGATGGAATTTACCATTTTAAAGCACAAAAATGGACAATACATAATGAAAAGTGGAAACTTAACCTCCTTAAGTTAACAACACAAGCCAAACTAGCTTTGGTCTCTACTAAACAATGTTGCAAGATGATTGCCCACACACAAAAATTTATGCTTCTGACAATCCACAAATGCACCTACACAAGCAAGTACACACAATAATAGTGCTCACAAATATGCCAACCCCATTGCAGCAAGAAAGGTTCAACAAGATATTGCAGCAATACGAAGCCATCTTTCTATGCCTCTCAGTCCTCTCTCTATCTCTTTCTATTTGCTGATATAAACTTATATTATACGAAGACAACACAAAAATGATAACTATTTGGTGGTATGACCATTTGAAGGATTACAAGTTAGCTTCACATGCATTACAAAACACCATACATGACATGTATTTGCTGATATAAACTTATATTAAGTGTTGATCATAGAATAGATTGCTATAGCACTCCAGAATTGAGCCAAATGTCATAAAATAACTACCAAAGTATTAAAGGATAACAAAGTACCTTGCAAGAATGAAGAGGAATGCTGGTGTAGGTTTGTGAGATAGTATTTATCCATCTTGAGGTTGCAATTTCTAAAACATGGATGAATTTGCATACTGAATTGTAAATTCACTTTTACAAAATATTCCAAAAGTTGTAGTATAGGAAAATAATTGGAATTACAAAAAGAACAATTGTACGAGAGTAGAAAAAATGTTTCTTTTGTTTTACAGGTAGTGTTCAATACAATGCTAGCAATATAGAGAGGACCTGTAATAAGATCAATACCATAACAACATCTGTGTCTATATCCATGTCCATGCAACTTTTATTGAAACTAGTGCATTGTTATTTATTGTTACATGTACAAGTCCTATATTGTTATTCTTCCAAAACTTCTCAGACATCCAATCAACTACTTATATACATGCAACTCCTTTCTTGGGCCTTCCTAGATATATCCAAGATCTTAGGGCTTGGATACAACAATATATGTAGTACATACTCATGTATTGAATAGAGTTTTCTTCCTAGTCTATATGTTTAAGAATTTTAGGAATAATGAATAAATATAACATAGTATAAAGAATGATTGTTAATGATGGTTGTTTTAACTTGCATGCCCCTTTTCACCCCCTATTCATTGTAAAATATGCATAACTTGAACATATTAAAAAAACTATAGCCCACATTGACATTGTATGCCACATTAATCCAACCATATGACAAAAAATAAGCGATCTAGCCTCTTCAATGAATGTAAGTAGAGAAATTTTTGCATACCTGCAGATGGTACAAAATTTCATGGTTAAGTGGAAGCCTCACATCAACAACAAGATCCAAATATCTGTGTATCTATCTCAATCGAGCCTCTAAACCCTTTAAAGTTGTCAAATTTTCCACCAACCTGTTATGCACAAAAGTCAAATTTTAGTGTTATGTCACCACTAAAAACAAAAGAAATAGATCTTTGAAACCAAATCCACACACAACACAATGTGGTATTCATAGAAAGCCATACAAACAAACTAAACTCAGAACATTGGAATGGAAACAACTTCAAATTATGATACAGAGCATGGATTCACTTTACTCAACTGGAGGAAAATTTCACAATAATGGATTCTTCATCTAAAACATTTGTACGAGGTTCAAATAGTAAATAGATTGATGAAAGCTAGAGGAATTAAAAAGATACTTGGATGTAGTTGGATTGAAGGCCGTAAACTGGTATGTGTTTTTTGTGTAGGATTCATATCACATCCACAAACAAGGTGGAGCTATGCAAAGCATGAGAAATTGGCTTGGAAAATGAAGGCATCAGAGTATAAAGAGTCATTTTTCTGCCACCATAGTGAAAAGTTAGCACTTTCTTTCATCTTTGCATATTAGTTTGATGCTTCAAACGATGCATTTCTTATATTCAAAATTTCATTACCTTATTGAGTTTCTCTTTGTTTCAAGAATAGTTTAATATTCTCTACTTAACAGGGCCAACCACGTGATGGTGGAAGCTCATTTGGCCCCTCCCCCCCTCACATCACTCTCAATTCCCCATACCCGATCATATAACTTTAATCATTCATTCATCCATTAATAACATATAGCATTCATTCATTCATCCATTAATAACATATTTCATTCATTATCATATAAAATTCACTCATTAACATATAACATTTATTCATTAACATATAACATTCATTCATTAACATATTCACATTCATTCATAATATGATTACAATCATTTTTTTTTGTTTCTTTTTTGAAGCTAAAAAAAGCTTAAGTGGAGTATCATTTTCTAAATCACCTGTCCCCCCTTCAGTTGTTTTTCCCTTTGCTTGTGATCTTAATGTATTCCTATTAGTGTACTCACGACGTGGAAGCCGCTACAAGGGGGGTCTGTTGCAATAACAAAGAAATGTTAAATTGATATGTTTTATTATTATTGTTACAAGTATTTCATTAATTAAAAGAAAATTAGAGTGGTTCTCTTTCCCTGATGGGGCCACATCATGTTCCTAATCTTCTCTTATAGCCTCATGCTCAAGATGCTAAACACCCTCTAAATTGTGATCTGGAGTTGAAACATGAAAGGTTACATTAATTAATACACCAATTGCAATTAAATATGTTTAAAAGAACATTAGAGTGGTCCTCTTTACCTGATGGGGCCACATCATGTTCCTGATCTTCTCTAGTCTGATCATGCTCAACATATTGATCACGCTCTACATGCTCTAAAGTTGAAATATGAAAGGTTACATTAATTAATACACCAATTGCAATTAAAGATGTTTAATTGTATTAATCCATACTGTGTTTTGTATAGCACATGAATACATCTAGTACTGGGATGCACACCATGACCTTCATCTGCAGGTTGTGCTCCACCCTCACTAGGCTGCATTCCAATGCCATGTGCAGTATTATCGTTGCCTGTCTATTTAAAACAATAAGGAACATAATTAATTTATGGTGGAAATTAATATTGAATAGATTGCACAAGTATTCAATTTTAAATAAACTTTATTGAGTTTATTTACCTGTGTGTCGGATGTAGTGGAAGATTTTGTTTTCCCAGTCAAGACTCTTAGGCGTTCAACCATGACTCCATAGCCTTGTTGGAAGGAAATCTTCAAGTCCTCTTATGTGGGCACTCTGTTGAATTCAAAGCCCTGCATTTTTGCATAAGATCATGAATTTTTCTTCTATGGTGTGATCAAACCAAAATTGTTTGCAATTTATTATTTGGATGCAATATTTCATTTATTGGTACTTACAATTCGTGTGGCTAATTTCATATAACCACCAGAGCCAAGTTTGTGTTTCCCATGTTTTTCTAGTCTCTCCTTTGTTGCTTTTGATGTGTTGGGAAGCTTATGAAAAGTTTGAAATATGTTAGATTATGTAAAAAGAAAGAGTAATCAGTATATAATTACATTGTTGATAGTATCACATACCTTCCTTGGCCCGGTGGTGTCTTTCATTTTTTTCTTTTCAGCCTTCTCCTTTCCATTTGACACCAGGTCCTTCCACTCCCTCTCCAGAATCATGGGGGGACGCTCGTACTTTTTGTTCTTCGCTAAATGTGACCTATATTGGTCCCTCACATACTTTAGATAGGTACCAAATTTCTTAAGGACTTTCGTTCGGTTGAATGTTTTATCAGCAAACAACACAACTAAACAGTTAATGAGCTCATCTATTAAATCTTCATTTTGGGCATTCCATCGTGTACGTATGGTGGGCCTGAAGAGCTCCAATGTAATATCACTTAGATGTTTATAAAAAACATCATTTTCTACAAAATGATCATGGGATCATTAGTCTAAAAAGAGTGATCAATAAGTAAATTTCAATTGGATTATATATAATAATAATTAAAACATTTTAAAGTACCTAGGACCTTCTCTATCTTTATGGGAATGAAATGCTTGGTCACCATAGATGTGACCAGAAATGTTCTCATACTAGTAATACGTGAAGATCCAGGAAATGCTGCTAAAACATCACCAGTACTAGTTGTGGCCTCTGCATCCAAAGGTACATGTCTTGATGCATGTTCTGGCATGTGTTCATTGTGAGAGGGTGCACTACCTGATGCCTGCATGCTATGTGTTGCCAAAATTTGAGATGACAATATAGGCACGGATGATGGGGTTGGATGATGTGATGTATGTGCAGGAAGATCAAGATCGACACTTGTACCAACCCCTACTCCTCGGGCAGCACCTGCAGTACCCTGATCATGGCTAGCAACATCATAAGGATGCACATAATCCTATAAAAACAACACATATTTTAGTTCATGACATAAAAGAGTACAAAATATAAAACCATGAATGAACTTATGTTATAATTAAAGAACTCATGACAACTTACTTGCAAGTTTTGTGCTCTCTCAATCAATATTTTAACCCTCTCTCTTATCTCATCTATTTGAGGCACTATGACTATCAACTTAAGGATTTCTTCATTGGATTGTTTTTGGGTCTTCCTTAACATATTAAGAGGGCTTACTGAATATGCGATGTCATCATCACATAATATTGACTACACCTCCCTATGGATGTTATCCTCTACTACTAGTTCCTTTCCTCGATCAACCGACTGCATCAAGAATATTAAAAAACATTATCAAAATTAACCCAAGGAACTTATAAAAAAACATAAAAATAAGACATTTTACTTGTATCTAATTTGTACAATTACAATGAGGTAAACCTGTCAGGTAGAAGTGGCTGAAGATGCATCACGATCTGTGCTATGGGCTGGATCCTTCCCCATATGATCAATGTTCCGCTGTGACAAAAATTAAATATAAAAAAGCATTACTGAAATGAAACTAATAGACTTACAAAAAAAAACATAAGAATAAAATGGCATATTGGAGTCATCAATTGGAGGTTGGGTAAAATGGTACATAGTATGTACCACCCTTATAGTAACTGTGTTTGTAAATAAGCGATTTAAATTGTAATCGATTAGCAACTCTTCCCCTGCAGTTATTTATTTTATCACACATACGAATACATGGTTTCCCTCGCGCACCTCGAATATACAATTGGGTTGCTTATTTGTTGACCTAGGTCATGTACTATTTATAAACCTTACAATATTCCCTGATGCTTTTGGCCTTCCGTCAATGTACATAGCCACTCCTTTATTTTGATCCTTATCTTTTAGCTGTATATAATTTGCTGACAGTGCATACCTACGTATACTTCGTGTATATCGAACCAACTACATCCAATCTTTGTAACTGTAACAGGGTCTGACATACTCCATCAATTTAGTAACTTTGTCATAATAGACCTTTATGTCATCCATGCAAAATAAGCCCAAACCATGTAATGACGATGGTGCTATGCGATATATCCTCTCGTTGACACAAAAATCAGTGTTTATTGGAGGAAGTTCCTTGGGTACCCATTGTTTCTATAGATGTTTGTACCTCAAGGGCACCTCGATGTTTCCTATGCTCTCATCATCATAAGAACATGACCCCCCTTGAACAAGAAAAAATTCCATGCATTTACAAAAATTTCTTCTAATCTTTTGACCTCTAGTTGATCTCACTCTTTTAGACCTACTACATGTCTCGATTTCCTCTTCTCTTCCTGAATATCCCTCGCTCGAGAAAGATAGATTTGAAAAATACCTATTTGGTGGTACCTGCACTCATAAGGATGTTGGATGAAGTTCTTTCATGGTGATGTGATCCCAAAGTGACATTATGATAAATCTATCATTTCATCGCTAGAATTTGATAGGTTATAAGGTAATCAAGTCTTGGTAGATTGCAAGTTATTGTTACTACCGTCCAAATGTGTCCATCACAAATCAAATCTACTTAACGTTTTAACTCCCAAACTTTGTAACTAGTGTTAAATGTGACTATGGTCCACCAGTTACACAACCAAGGCCTCAAATGTATTCTATAATTGTAATCAATGGAATTTTGCTCTTCATTCAAGTAAATAAACTTGAAGGGAAACACCACCAAGTGGTTTATTGGACACCTACATGACTAAAAATAGCAGAAAATTTACATTTAATTTCCATATGTCTAAGTGGTTAATGGGGAGGGAGTGTGTACTAGGCCTGGTTAAGTCATCATAAGTTTATGCTTTGGTAATAAAAATTGTTTAAGTCATCTTAAATCTTCCTATGTCTAATTGCTAGGAGACTTTTGGTATGTTTTAAGGTAGGATGAGTGGTTGCATCAATGTTTTAGTTCTCTATGACAAGGTTTCAACATCTTCAAATAGTGAAGGTTAGTGCTCATAGTCATTTGAAACAACAACATTTTCATTATGTATGATGGTAGGATTTGATAACTTAAAAGAATTGGCTACCCAACAAACTTAAGTTAAAAGAAAAAATTTCAGTTTAAGGGTTTAGCACTTTCTTTCATCTTTGCATATTGGTTTGATGCTTCAAATGATGCATTTCTTATCCCACTTCTATCATATTGTATTCCCATCCCATTGCAATTGTTGATACCAAAATTTCATATCAAATACCACGTTCTTGAAGCAATTTTCTGAAGTTCTTTTGTGTTGTATGGATCCGTACAAGCTTGAAATGCTCTGAGATCATTGGTGTAGATAAATATATGTGTTTGTACAAGCTTGATATGCTCTGAGATCACTTTCTTGTGGGAGAAAATAATCAAATACAGGGACTGCCCTGTTTTGCCTGTGTAAGGGTTTGAGGGCTAAATAGAAATGACATCCACCAATCCACCCATTGTCTTGGAACTGTAACTCGGTGGATTGGTGTGCAACATGGTATGATAGAGGTTCATTGCATTTAGGGGTCTATTAAAGCAAGAATCTTGGCATTGAATTGATGCCCTAGGTCTAACAGGGGCAATTTTCTTGTGAATTTGTGGTTGTTAAGTCAGGGTTTGTCAATTTGATGGATATATTGGTAGAGTCGTGGTGACACTATTTTATGGTCCAATCTCTACTTCGAAACAAAAATATCTCTAACAACTCTAAGAGCTATAATGGGATGGCCACCATCCTAGGAAAGATTCTTCATTCTCACTTTTAGGTGTTAAAATTTAACAATACCTTGATTGATGAAAGAGCCCAAAGAGCCTTTCTCCATGGTATCCAAGTACACATAGTAGTGGTCTTCTCTTATACGGTTGGACATGATTTAAAGAACTTAGCTAGGAATTATTCATTTAACCCGAGGTTTTCTCATAATGCCATCATTGGAAAAGTATGACCAAATTCTTCTATTATGAAGAATTGGTCTATGTGCCTCTAGTAATCACTATAAATTTTTGTAAGGATAAAATTACTAATTGCATTAGGTAGGAGAGAATCAACTTTGAGTTCTTCAAATATTATATTCCTCTATTCATAATTTTTAAGGGTTGTGTGTGGAGGAGGTTATCACTACCAAGAAGGGAGGATACCTTTCCTTGCATATGTTTGTGGTGGAGGTATTAAAGAAGAATTGTATGCCTCTATTTCCATTCATTAGATCTAGCTTAGCCTAGCATATACTTGGAATAAGTCTACAATTGCTTCAGAATCACGTGATGAAGGCTATCTGTGATGAAATCCTAGAACTTTGGGGGTGCCAATGTACAAGAAGATCTTTGGAAACTAGGCATGAAAATTGCAGGTTAAAGAGAATGGGGGTGCCAAACTTACAGTACTCATTGTCCCTTGGTCATCAATTTTCCTTGAGTGCCCTCAACCTCATCCTCGGCACTGGTATTGACCTTTTTTCACTCCTCCAAACTCTTCCTCAGTGCTGGTATTGACCTTGTTTTCACTCCTCTGCTCTTCGTTGGCATTGGTATTGACCTTGTTTTAACTCCAAACTCTTCCTCGACATTGATATTGACCTTGTTTTCATTGCTCCAAACTCTTCCTTGACACTGGTATTGACCTTTCACTTCTCCAATTTGATGAGCTACAACCTAGTTTTGTTAAGTTTTAGAGTATGCTAATTAAATTGAAAATTATGGTGCCATTTATCTAGGTTTTAATATTCCACAATATAGTTAAGTATATATTAGTTAAATATATATTAGCTATATTAGATTTATATTTTGTAGCTCATTCTTGTAGATCAATAATAGACATTCATGTTTTTTCTTCATGAAAGTATACATTCTATATTTTCCTTGGTGTTATCCCAATGCAAAATATAATTAATATAATATATATTTAATATAATAGTAATATTAGATTAAATTATATATAATATAATTATATTTATTATTATATAATAGTATATATAGGATTTTACCATTACACTATAGCTGGTTTACCATTAAATGGCAATTGAAACTTGTTTTCCAATGACACAATAGTGGTTTCCAGGCATGAGATTTTTTTCAAGCTCAAATCTCACAATATATGTAACCTATTAGCTAATAGAAAGAGATATAGAAACTAAAAAGATAGAGAATGAGAGAAAGAGATGAACTTAGATAGATAGGGAGAGAGAGAGGATGAGAGAGAAATATAAGAGATACAAAGGAAAAGAGAGAGAGAGGGAAAAGAGAAACTAAATTTTGGTTGGTTGTTTCATGTCAACAATCCAAGGATGGCATTTGTCCTTGGGGAGTTATGCTAAAGGTAGCATGCCATTTGGTTAAAGATATGATAATTCTCCTTTAAGACCTCTTCAATGTACCCATTGCACACTTAAGGAGACAAAGATAAATATAGGGAAGAAAATATAGAGAGAGAGGGAGATAATGAGAAACATAAAAATAGAAAGGGAGACAAAGAGATAGAGAGAGGTAGAGAGATAAAGAGATAAGGGTGAATAGGTAGAGATATAGGAAGCGTGATTGATATATCTCTCCCTATTGCTCTCTATCTCCCTAAACCCTAAACCCTCTTCTCTATCTCTCCTCCTCTACCTATCTATATCCCTTTCTCTCCCTCCCCCTCTCTATCTCCCACTCTCTATCTCTCACCATCTCTAGTCCCTCCCTATCCCCCCTATCCATCGACTCTCTTTCACCATCCCCCTCTATCTCTCTATATCACCTTCTTATCTATCCCTCCCCCTTTTGTATATCTCTCCTCCTCTACCTATCTATATCCCTTTGTCTCCCTCCCCCTCTCTATCTCCCCCTCTCTATACAAAGACAACGACACAATAGTGGTTTCCAGGCATGAGATTTGTTTCAAGCTCAAATCTCACAGTATATGTAGCCTATTAGCTAATAGAAAGAGATATAGAAACTAAAAAGATAGAGAATGAGAGAAAGAGATGAACTTAGATAGATAGGGAGAGAGAGAGAGCTGAGAGAGAGAGAGAGCATGAGAGAGAGAAATATAAGAGATACAAAAGAAAAGAGAGAGAGGGAAAAGAGAAACTAAATTTTGATTGGTTGTTTCATGTCAACAATCCAAGGATGGCATGTGTCCTTGGGGAGTTATGCTCAAGGTATCATGCCATTCAATTAAAGATATGATAATTCTCCTTTAAGACCTCTTCAATGTACCGTTGCACACTTAAGGAGACAAAAGATAAATATAGGGAAGAAAATATAGAGAGAGAAGATAATGAGAAACATACAAATAGAAAGGGAGACAAAGAGATAGAGAGAGGTAGAGAGATAAAGAGATAAGGATGAATAGATAGAGATATAGGGAGCGTGATTGATATATCTCTCCCTGTTGCTCTCTATCTCCCTAAACCCTAAACCCTTTTCTCTATCTCTTCCCCTCTTCTCTATCTCTCCTCCTCTACATATCTATATACCTTTCTCTCCTCTCTCTATCTCCCCCTCTCTATCTCTCACCATCCCTATTCCCTCCCTATCCCTCCTATCCATCAACTCTCTATCTCCACCTCTCTTCCTTTCTCTTCCCATATATCTCCATCTCTCTTTCTCTTCCCATTTATCTCTATCTCTATCTCTCTATATCTCCCACTATCTATGTCACTCCCTCTTCCCCCATCTATCTATTGAGCTATCTCTCCCTCTCCCCCCTTTCTCTGTTATTCACTCCATCTCTCCCTAGCTCCATCTCTCCTCTATATCTCTATCTATTTCTCTTTTTATCTCCCTCTCAGTCCTCTCTCTATCTCTTTCTATCCATATATTTCTCTACCTCTATCACAATCTCTCTATCTCTTTCACCATCCCCCTCTATCTCTCTATATCACCCTCTTCTCTATCTCTCCTCCTCTACCTATCTATATCCCTTTGTCTCCCTCCCCCTCTCTATCTCCCCCTCTCTGTCCCTCACCATCTTTCCCTCCCTATCCCCCCTATCCATCGACTCTCTATATCCACCTCTCTTCCTTTCTTTGATGATTTCACTGTATTAGCAAGGGATGGATATGATATGGTTCTCAACAAATTGCTGCAATACAACATGAAGAAGGGTCTATTGGAACTATACATTTTTTCATAATTTTATAATGATTAACGCATGTAAATCTCTCAATAATAATTAACTACATTTTGAGTCAGAAAAGGATGTAATTTTCCCTACAAAATATAATTACCCATGGTCACCTTGTTCTACTCCTAAAAATCCTTTTGATCAAAGATATTGTGGCAAACAAATCACATCGACATGAGCTGGTATGGGTCTTCCCAACCTATTATGGGTTACAAGCACTTTTTAGCACATCGATGAGACATCAAAACTATTGTAGCAATCAGGATTACTAAAGAAGACATATCAGGGAGATTGGCTTATCATCTCATCAATGAAGATAATCTATCAACAAGACAAGTCATCTCGACATGAAAAATATATGTTGGCCCAAACGTTTAAGTCTCACCGATGAAGTTTCATTAGCAAGACCATCATTTATTTCACCGATAGGAGCACTAGGAATATATCGGCGAGACCTGTGCAATCGGTTTAAATCCTAAATGTTCACCCGACCCGCTAAGTTACACCGACAAGAGGATATCGGCAGGAGTTCTGGCGACATATTCAAGAACAAAAGAAAATATATCGGCGAGACTTATAACATCGGAGGAACCACTAAATGTGTTAGTGATACTAAAAGTCAGGTAGATGAAGAAACAAATGAACCAAAATGATTGTCGGGGTGAATCTTGGCGATGTATACAGGACAAATGTTAACATTGGTCAAATGTGTAGAGTGTTACCCTGATTAGCAGAGTATTCAGTGAACGTTGGTTGGGGCCTAATGTATAGATCGCCCAAAGTTTGAAGGTGTCTTTCTGAACAATTCATTTGATGTGTTATAGGCGAGACTTATAACATCAGAGGAACCACTGAATGTGTTAGCGATACTAAAATTCAGGCTGATGAAGAAACAAATGAACCAAAATGATTGTCGGGGTGACTCTTGGTGATGTATATGGGACAAATGTTAACATCGGTCAAATGTATAGAGTGTTACCCCGATCAACAAAGTATTCAATGAACATTGGTTGGGGCCTAGTGTAGAGATCGCCCAAAGTTTGAAGGTGTCTTGCCAACCAGTTCATTTGATGTGTTATCAGCGAGACTTATAACATCGTAGGAACCACTGAATGTGTTAGCGATACTAAAAGTCAGGTCGATGAAGAAACAAATGAACCAAAATGATTGTCGAGGTGACTCTTGGCAATGTATATGGGAAAAATGTTAACATCGGTCAAATGTGTAGAGTGTTATCCCGATTAGCAGAGTATTTAGTGAACATTGGTTGGGGCCTAATGTATAGATCACCCAAAGTTTGAAGGTGTCTTGTCAACCAGTTCATTTGATGTGTTATAGGTGAGACTTATAACATCAGAGGAACCACTGAATGTGTTAGCAATACAAAAATTCAGGCCGATGAAACAAATGAACCAAAATGATTGTCGGGGTAACTCTTGGCAATGTATACGGGAAAAATGTTAACATTGGTCAGATGTATAGAGTGTTACCCCGATCAACAGAGTATTCAGTGAACATTGGTTGGGGCCTAATGTATAGATCGCCCAAAGTTTGAAGGTGTCTTGCCGACCAGTTCATTTGATGTGTTATTGATGAGACTTATAACATCAGAGGAACCATTGAATGTGTTAGCGATACTAAAAGTCAGGCCGATGAAGAAACAAATGAACCAAAATGATTGTTGGGGTGACTCTTGGCGATGTATATGGAACAATGTTAATATAGATCAGATGTGTAGAGTGTTACCCCGATCAACAGAGTATTCAATGAACGTTGGTTGGGGCCTAATGTATAGATCACCCAAAGTTTGAAGGTGTCTTGCCGACTAGTTCATTTGATGTGTTATCGGCAAGACTTATCACATCGGAGGAACCACTGAATGTTGTAGCGATACTAAAAGTCAGGCCGATGAAGAAACAAATGAACCAAAATGATTGTCAAGGTGACTCTTGGTGATGTATACGGGACAAATGTTAACATCGGTTAGATGTGTAGAGTGTTACCCTGATCAGTAGAGTATTTAGTGAACGTTGGTTGGGGCCTAATGTATAGATCACCCAAAGTTTGAAGGTGTCTTGCCGACCAGTTCATTTGATGTGTTATTAGTGAGACTTATAACTTCAGAGGAACCATTGAATGTTATAGCAATACTAAAAGTCAAGTCGATGCAGAAACAAATGAACCAAAATGATTGTCGGGGTGACTCTTGGCAATGTATATAGGACAAATGTTAACATCGGTCAGATGTGTAGAGTGTTACCCCGATCATCAGAGTATTAAGTGAACGTTAGTTGGGGCCTAATGTATAGATTTCCCAAAGTTTGAAGGTGTCTTTCCAGCCAATTCAAATGATGTGACAGTAAAGAATTCAAAAATTTGTTACATTTTTGCATGGAGTTAAAACATTAATGGCACCACAGAGTACAAGTAATTTCATAAATTGAAAGGAAATCGTTGCAAAATGAACATTGTTATGAATTGGTAGCAAAGGAAACGAGGAGACAAACAAAGGGCCAAAGAATTGTTTTAGTTGAAAGACCTCAATCAAAACCAATAAGTCCTCTGCATTTTAACTTTTTCATTTTTGCAATTTTAAGTGAGTAATATGGAAGCCACCAGCTCGGGGAAGTTGAAAGGTAGAAAACAAAGTGAGAGAAGTCACCCTAAGAGTAAGAAGCAAAAATTTGAGTCTAGAATTGAGCCGGAGGGTGCTGAACGAAAGCTAAATCAGGATTTAATTGACCAATTTCCTAGCTCTGGGCCTAGAGGTAGGTGCTCCATGCAACTGAGGGTGGAAGTGGAAAAATTGGATGACAAATGGAAGCACATAGGAGAAATTTGGACCCCAATAAGAGGCTATGAATTGTTTAGATTCCACTTTCATTCAAGAGATCGTTTTGAGCCAGTTTGTAATCCATGGCGTCTAAATTTGGGAAAGATGGTTTTCCCTGATGTGTTTGTCAATACAGAGCTAGTAAAATTGTTGGCCACCCACTATGACTCAAAACTTAAGGCCATATGCGGACCATCTGGGAAACCCTTCATATACATATTAGAGGCTTCAATAAGTGAGGTTTTTAAGTTGGAAGGGTGGAGTAATGAGAAAATTGTGAATGAAGAGTTGGAAAAGGAGTTTTGGAGAATGGACACCACTTACAAGGGTTGGAGGTTTCCCTTACATAGAATTAAACAAGATGGTAAAATTGTCCCACTTGACGATGGCGATGGGCCTCCATTTCATGTGGACTTATTTGGGCCCTATATGAGATATACCTATTTCTCGGTAGGACAAGTGTTGGGTATGGAAGTTCCTGAGTATATGTCCATTGTTCCCATGGTAATTGTAGCTGACATTCAATGTCATAATTCTAGGTTTTTTGACTATGCTTCATTTGTCTCCAAGGAAATCGAGTTAGCATTGATGGAAATTAAGAATAAATCCCCTATTCTGCACCTTAGGCATTATTCTCTTTTAATGCATCTAGTATTGTACTTCAGACAAGAGTTAGGGATTTGGCTAGTAAAGTTAAAGGTTTCACAGTTTGATAAAGAGAGAAAATTGTTACCCATTCAATTGTGGACTACCATTTGGGACAATAGGTTTACTAATTCCAGTTACCTATATTTTGAAGAATATTTTCTAAAGCCAGTATATGAATTCTACAGTCATCCTTGTGCGCACTCATTGTCTGATGAAATAAAACACTTCCTCAAACCTAAGGACTTTAATGGACCAATTGATCACAATTGGGGAGATTGGTATTGCTTGGAAGATGCTACTATTGTAAGGGTGTTTGGTTTTGAGGATTCTCCATTCATTTTTCCTAAAAAATTCCCGGATAGGATTGCATATTTGGAAATTTTAAGACAAATGGATTTTTCTAGTTTCATGAATTTTGGTTCATTAAGGAAACAGGTATTTATGCCTAGTACTCTGTGCTTTGGTGATTTTATTGTGCTTGCAAAGGAAGGATACAATTTTATCTTTGCCAAATTAATGTAGTATAATATGAATAAGGGTCCACCAAGAAAAGGTTTTGATTCAAAGGGATATATCAATTCTTCCAGACAAAGGATAAACTTTGGAGGATATGATCATGTGCCTTATCAGTTTGATGACATGATTAGAAATTTGGAGGCAGAGGAAGTAGAGAGAGTGGTGGAGGAATACAACCAAGGGTTTCTAGATACAGGGTTCCCCTTTTCTGGAGAAGATATGCCACGAGACCTACCCAGTAGGATTTCTAGATTAAAAACTCAAGATTACAACTGCCCTCCTAAAGAACCAAGTGTTGAAGAGAGCCAAGTTATAGACACCAAAGAGATGGCATATAGGTCATTTGTAGCAGACAATGAATTTGTGAATTCTTCATAATTCAGATCTTTCTTGTATAAACAAAAGGGCAAGGAGATAAGGGAGACAATTGATAATATTACACCAATCAATGAGGAGCAGCTACTAAATAATTTGAAATTAACTGTGGATAGAGAAATGGCTAATATGACCCCCAATAAAGGAAGGAAAATGTTAGAGGATGCTGGAGTTATGATCTTTCTAAGGCTGGATTTGAATTCTGCATTGGTCTTTGATAGCTTCTTAAAGGATAATGTGCCACACACAAGATTAGTCCAGATGGGGTGACAAAAATATATGTTGGATCCAAATATAACCCGAATGAAGGAACACTCATGATATGTGCCTTGTATCCACCTCAGAGAAATTCAGTGGTGATTGATACTGAGAAAGCATTTGGACATGTCATGACTCTGAAGATTGGAGAGGTAGATCCTGTGGCGACTATAGACATTGGGATTAATGTGGAAAAACTAAATAAAGCCCAAATACAAATGTTGATCAAAGAAAAGGAAATGTACAAAATGAGTAATGAAAGGATCATGAGAGAAAATGATCATTTGAAGGACATGATAGGAATCATAATGGGGCCTCCTAAATTAATAACACATGGTGAAATCTCACAGGTAAAAGATCATTGGGATGAGTCAACTACATATTCACAAGGTAAATATGATACACTTGCTACAATAATCAGAAAAAGGCAGGCCAACTTAATGATTTGGTTGAATAAGCTATGGGGAGCATATTCAAAGAACCATGTTATAGGGAAGGAACAAAAGAGAATTGATGGAAGGATTCAAGAAAAGCTCTGAGAATTAAATGAAAGAGATGTTCCTAACAGTGTGGCCATTGGTATGGGTGACCATATTATGAAGAAACACAGGGACCTTTATGAGGAACTGCGAGAAGATGCAAATGGGTTTGTTGATGTTACGAATATGGGACTGCCTACACTATTTGAAGATGTAGAAAAGTTGAAAGAGAAAGCCAAGTGGATCAAAGAATGTGAATTGATGCTACAGAGAATTTTGGAAAATGCTACAGGGAAGGATTCGACATTGGATGAGAGCTGAGAGCAGAACGAAAGGATGATAAAGGTGGAAATATCGGCCAGGAACGCATTAGGAGATGTCGATACTCATGAACGACAGGATTATCTACATCATTTATCAAATGTTCATCTATGGCTAAATAGAGCCTAATCTCTTGTTTTAATTAGTTAAGTAAAATAAAACATTTGTGAAAAGTTTTGATGTAATTATATCTCTTCCATAGTAATGAAACATATATAGGCATTAGGAGATATTCAGTAGATAGCTTTCTAGAAAAATGCTATCATATATAGACTTAGATGCATGTATTTTGATGGAGTAAATGAAGATATCTAAGTTGCGGATTAAGATTTTGGTATCAGCTATTTGTTAAATTTATGCAGCTATTTGATTGTCTCCATTCTGATGCTTCTCTATTGTTTAAATTGATATAACAAGTTTATACTCTTTTTATCATTGTACATTTGCTATATGTGTGTGATCTAGTTAATTGGTTCTCTCAAGTAGGGATTAAAATATTTTAATCAATCACAACAATTGGTAAGTGTTAGTTGGATTAATCAGAAGAATCACATAACTAGAATTTCCATTCTATCTCAAGAAGAGTTTTTCAATTATTCACTTGCACGTTTACACAAGTTGTAAACAGTTTTTGTGCCTGACAGTTTGAATTATATGTGTTGAATACTTTAGAATTTCAATTATATTAATTTATGGATATGTTGTATCTATAACACTACAAAACCATATGCTCTTTGCATTTACACTTGCATTTAGAAATACACATTTATATACATAGATATAGATTTCTTTAATGATATGTTGCATTTATTGTTCTAGATCATCTAGTAATTGCATTTACATTTACATTTTCAAATACATATACATACATACATACATACATACATACATACATACATACATACATACATACATATATATATATATATATATATATATACTGTGTGTGTGTGCGTATGTATATCATTTATATTTAGTGTTCAGACATAACCCATTAGGTCTGCACATGGATAAAAATTCATAAAATCAGATCTCCCATAAGTCAAATATAATTCTATCAAGAAATTAATATCAAATAGATAATATAATCGCATAACTCATACATTTCAATGTCATTGATCTTCTTCTTCATCCAACTCTTTGTCTGTATCATCCAATCCAAATTTGATATTGTAAGGATTGGTCATATCATCATCATCATCATTGATATTAGTTTTGATAATGTCATCATCCACACGGATATCATCTTCATGAACATTAAATCCTACATCATCATGATCTAGTTCCTCCTCTTCGACATCTTCGTCAGGGACATCATCAACTAACTATTGATCCTGATCATCATCTACATCATCTTCTAGTTCTTCGATATCTTCTTCTTCCACCACATTATACTTTACCGGCCTTCCTCTTGGATCATGTCTAACAACAAATGACCAACCCGATTTACCTGAAACCTCTGAGTACAATACCTGCTCACATTGGCTTGGAAGAACATAGGGCTCATTTTCAGCTTGCTCGATTGACCTTGTATTAACAATGGTAAATCCATTATCATGTTCAATAATAGTTCTCTTAGGATCCTTTTCATTCAATCGTAGCCTGTACCATAGGATGACGAACATAACTAATTTGAAGGACTTAAAGTCACACTCAAGTATATCATCCAAAATCCCATAGTATCGATTTTTTGAGACTTCTGGATGTATGTCTCTTCTAGATGAAACATTAGTCACCTAAAATACTGCAGTTATACCAGAATCACAAGTTTTCTTCATGTCATCCAACTTTTTGATTCAAAATTTATGACCATTGCACCACATAGCCTTGTGGTGTTTTACCTGCAATATGTCAAACATGTAAAAATTATTGCAATATCATTAGTTGATAAACATATTTATTCTTGGCCGAATGTATGCAAAGAAAAAAATCGCAACATATATATTGGTGCAAGAGCACCTAGATCTTGTAAATTCCTTCAAAAGGCTAATATGTTAAATTTACATGTTCAAGTCTAAATTTACAATTTCTAAATGGGTCTTTCAATCTTTGAAAGTGGATAAATCTCGTGTTTTTTGACCTTTACTTTGACTGTTTGAGGTTGTCTAACAATTTGGAGTTGGAAAAAAGGTGGATGCTTTGTAAAATAGCCTTATTCTAGTAGCCTTTCTTGGGTGTACAGTTTGAAATCTACTAGTTTCTCCATTATAAATCATTCTAATTTTTTGATATGATGATATGGGCATTAAGAGGTCTCTAAATGTGCCTTTGGATCTTGGTTTTAAACCTAGTATGAGTGGTTCACCCGATCTAGGGTATGGAGGTCTATTGCTAATTAATGTTTAGATTTCATGGACAGTGGAAATATGTGTGTATAGGGAAGTCAGTGACCTTAAATACTTGAACCTTGTCATTTGGATGGAGTTACAGTAGAATTTATGCTTGAATAGGGTTGTAAAGGTAGTGCATAGTTTTTTGAGAATGATGATTCTATTGTGTGTCTTGGTATCTTTACAGAGCAGACAAATCTGATATTTATACATTGATGTATTGAATTGATTTCTCTCAATACATGATGAATCTTGTGTCTCGAAGGACTAATTAACTAGTTGATAGCAAGAAGGATTGGTCTTTGTTAGTTTTCCTTGTAAGGAAAATGAATTGGTGCTATTTGAGAAGTTTAGACTGTTTTCAATGATTGAAGTTTGGTTAATGACATTTTGGAATCTAATTTAGAATAAGTGTTTTGTTGCCTTGAGGATAATGTGTTGCCTTATGAAAGGCTGAGAGAATGTATAGATGTTGATAGTGGTTGAGAATGATGTGAATCTGATTGATTGAATCAAAGTTTTCTAATATGGTTTTTGCTTTGAATGAGTCAATTGGAATACTGATAATGACATATGGTTTGTTGAAATTGGAGTGCTAACTTGTTGCCTTGAAGTCTTGTAGAATTGAAGAATCAAAAGTTGTATGAGTTTTGAGGAAAAAGAAAGTGAATTAAGAATTTGATCTTCTCCTGATTTTGATTGGGTTTGATTTATCCTCATAAAATGATGTTGTTGGTGTTGTTGTTGGATCCTCTGCATCATATATACATCAATATAATTGAAAATAATTAAATAATATGGGTGATTAATATATTTATACGTACCTGTTTATCTCTTAAACCATATGCTAAAACAATTTCCCTTTATGTAACATTGGAATCTCCATTACGATGAACTTCTTTAACCAATGAAGCCACACCTTCCCATGTTAATGCGTGACCGATTGTTGACATCATTCAATCCATACCATCATCCAATCAATATTGTTTGCGATGTACAAATGTAGTGCATCCCACTCTCGACCAACTGTATCAAAAAAAATTGAAATTCACAAATGGTGTATAATTAATTAATTACCACAGTATACGACCTTAATTTATAATTGATGTATATTCAAGATTAATAATTAAATAAGTACAATATACATAAAAACCATATGTAAAATGTATTCTAATTAATCTCCATGACCATCTTATAATTACCTCTCACTTTCCTCAATCTACCTTTCCCCATCAGGTACTCCCCTTCGAATTTGTTAATGGAGTTGGGATCCCAAATGCGATCTAGATGGATCTTTGCTGCAAACTTAGGAAGATATTCACTAATGTACACCATGTTCTGGTATACATATATCCCTTCACCATAAAACTCTCAGGATGTGCTCTTTGTCTAACCAAAGCCTTCAAAAATTTTAAGTGCCTCTCAACCATCCACATTGACCTTGTGTGTATAGGTCCACACAATTCATTCTCCTCAACTTGGTGTATGAGGTAGTGTTCTTGTGCATTGAAAAATGTCGAAGGTAGAAACTTTTGTATTTCACACATTAGACGAGGAATTTTTCTTTTCCAATAATTTATGTCTTCTTTATGGATTTTTTTAGATGACAACCATCTACAAGTGATTCAAGGCGCAAATATATTAACGATATTTAACAAAAAAATACAATATATTACATAACAAGTAAAACAAATGAAAATTATAAGATCTATACAACGAATTGAACAAATATCGCTACTTACCTCATGTATTTTCCAAGATCATATATAACTTGCTTGAAATTGTTGTCGAAGTTGTCTGGGAGAGGTAGAGGTAGAACGTACTACAACAATTATAAAATGATCTTTTCATTATTTTTCCAAAAGTAGTAAACATAATATACTGAAAAGTACATGCAATATACAAGTGTATATAATATACTAAAATAATTACCTTAATGAAGGTATGCCAATCATGCATTTTCATCCTTGACCCAAATTCACCTTTCTTTGTTATGATATTGTTTATGTTCGCAGCAAATCCTATGGGAAATTGATTTTTTCGTATGACTTCTTTTATAGCATTGCTTTGCTGCTCCGTTAATAACCAAGGAAGGGCACTTATATTAATTTGGTCTCCATTGCTATTCAATTGAATGACATTTTTCATTGCATGATTGACTTCCTGAATGTCACTACAAATTTTGACATTTTTTTCTTTGTCATTCCATCCATCTAATATTTTCCATAACGTTTTTGTTATATTCTTTCTGATATGCATTGTATCAAACAAATGCACAATTTGTAGCTACTCATAGTAGGGCAACCTACTAAATTGTCTGGGATAAATTTTCAGTCCATGTGGAAGCCGACCATTAATGCCTTGACGACCTTCATGAAACATATAAGTTAAACAAATTAACAATGACAATCGTTGTCAATTACAGCATGAGTAAACACAACACAATATAAAAATATAAATTCCAAACATATCATATATGATAGATAAACAATTTGATCTGATGTATAACCTTGACGATTAATTCTATTATATTCCAACTTCTATAGGCGAGGTGTCATTCTTCGTGTTTTTGATGTAGACTCTTCTTTCCCATTGAAAAGATGTTTTTCAGTAGTTCGATACTTATGATTTCTGTGGAGGAAGTGCCTATATTCATCAAACACCTGCTTTCCTAAACTTGTTGAACGACGAGATTTCATCTTTGGACCATAATTTGGACACGCAAATTTTCCCTTTGTTTGAAGACCTGCAAGATCATATATAATTGGAATAAATATGTTAATTTTTATAATTATATATAATGAATAGATTATTTAAAAAACATGCATAATATCTACATAAAATTAAATATTGTTAAAGTGCAGTCGAATGTTATAACATACCACAAAAATGTGTTAGCCCTAGGGCATCATGAATTGTCCATACAAGCATTGCATGGAATTGAAATTGTCTTTGTCCTATTGGTCTAGAGACGTCATACATAGTAACGCCATTCCATAACTTTAGTAACTTGTTGATAAGAGGCTTGATATATACATTCATATCTTTAATCTTTATTGACATCCATGGAGGAATATTATTGTTGATAACAAAAACAAACCACACTGAGTAAATAGATCTCAACTCTCCAAATGGATTGATACCGCTCGCTGCCAATGAAAGCCTGAGATTACGAGGTTCTTCTTTAAAGTGTGGCCATTTTTCCTCCATGTCCCTAAATGCAGAACCATCCGCAGGCATTCAAAGAATATCATCTCCACTTCTATTTTGTGCATGGTAATCCATAAATTGCGCTAAGCTTTCGCACCTAAATAATTGTTGCATACGTGGAATAATGGGAATATAACGAAGAACCTTACGAGACACCTTTTTTGTTAGTTGATCTGTTCGATATCTACTGCTATGAAATTTTGGGCATTCTATTAAAAATTCATGTTGTTTATGATATATAATATGATCATTGGGACATGCATCTATTGCTTGATACTCCATTCCAATATCTTTCATAATGCCAGATAAATCTCGGTATGAGTGAGGTAAAATATTTGATGGTGGTAACAAAAATTCACCAATCAATCTACAACAAAAAAATAATTTGTTAATATAAAGAATATTAATGGTACATATTTCATCCTTTATTTACTAGTGACAAACTAACAACAATTAAAACAGATGAAAAAAGATGACATATATGACATACCTTAGCATCTGTGAGATTGCTATGTTGGATAAACTGTTCATAACCTTCAAGTTCACCGGCAACAATACAACAGAGAGAAGAGTTGTTTGGGAGCCTTCATAAAGGGGCTCGTATGCCTTCTCAAGTATAGGTAAATCATGAACATCATCAAAGTCATCTTGATCATCATGATTAGCTATGCCACTAAATATGTCATGGATCAATATATTTGTACCATCATCTTCAAATGTGTTTTCTAGCACATGATCATCTTCTTCCATAGGATCACTAACTTCATCTTCAATATTCACAACTCCATGTTCCTCCACTTGCAAAACCACATTCTCCGGGCCATGATAATCCATATCATGTGCCCTAGGGCACCCTACCTTTATAATAATGAAACACAAATTCAATCAATACAATCACATATAATGAACAACTTACCAATGGATGATAATCATGCCCCCCTTCAATGTGACCATGTTGCCTACAATGTTTCTCAGCGGTTGTGATTAAAATTCTTCTCATCTTTAAGCCCTTGCAATTATTGCAAGGACAATAACATTTCACATCACCCTTTCTTTTCAATCTAGCCCACATTCTAGCAACTGTCTCTTCATTTTGTTCTGGACTATTATTATCTGACATGATTTTTCTTTACCAAGCTTGAATATTTAGATCTTCAAACAATATCAAACTCACACTCCAATAATTTTTAATCATAGACAGGTAACAAAATCTAATAATTCTGATACTTTACACCAAAAAAATTTGGCATGCAACCACCCCTGCAAAAGAGAAGATAGTCTGAAGCTAATGACCCCAAAAAACACTTTAAAATGGTAATTCCATAACTTATTAAATTTTGATTTTACTACGATTTCCAACCGTTAGACTCCTAAAATCATAATATTGAACTTGCACAACAAAATCTGGAAATGAAATTCTCAAAATGCACAAGTCTAAAAATGAAATCTAATGAGATGTTGCTTTAAAATATGATTTTCAAACCTGGAAGTACAAATTTTACTTCACAAATCAATTATGGAAAAAGACAATGACCACCCTCAACCTGGCGATATCTTCTTGAATTTTTTTTTATTTTTCCTAAGAAAATCGTTCGTAGTTCTCCACAAGCTGTCGCAAGTAGAGAAAATTCAAAAGTATAGCAAAACACTGTCGCAATAAATAAGCGAACTCACTTTTATTTATGTCGACCACAAATTCTTTTTTATTTTTATTTTGAATGTTCGTCGAAATTTCGATGAGACTGTGCATCGAACTTTCGACGAAACCCAGGTTCGTTGAAATTTCGATGAACTTCGGGGATAAAATTTAAAAAAATTGAAAATTACACATCAAATCCCAACAATACATCAAACTATACATCTTTCATTAGAAATTTTCGTCGGATTTTGCAGTCAAAAATGAGTTAGTGTGATGGAATAGACCCTTGGTTGGTAGTGGACCCTTGATTGTGTTTTTGACTTGAGGTCTTGTGTGAGATAATGTGCACCTTTCTAGGGTTATTTGGTGGAGGTTGATTCAATGAGGGTGCACTTTGAAATTGGAATGAGGGCCCTTGGTTTGTGTTTTGGGATGTGGGTATGGAACTTTGGGTTGCATTTTAGTTCAATGGTGTGTGACCTTGGCTTAGATTTTTAATCAAAGGTTTAGGACCTTGTAATGTGGACCCCTGATTTGTGTTTTTAAAGAGTAGATTCGTGAAAGTTTTACCCATGGTGTTTGAGGAACTACCAAATGTGAAAGTTTGACTTTGTGTAGTGGCATGAGTTGGGATGCTTGTTGTAGTGGTAGTAGTTGTGTACATGGTTGTCCCAAGGGGTATGTTCGTCATTTGTTGTGATGAAGGCATGCCAAATGGATTTTTAGTTTCTTGTTCTATGATGGTTGACATGTCATAACCTTGAGGTAATTTGGCACCCTTTTTGGCTAGTGCATAGAAAAATTTGTTTGGGTTGGCACTAACAAGTTGGTCAACTATGCTCAAAAGTCTTGGATATTGATAGGCCCTTTCAATCTCTGGGGTGGTCAATTGTTTGTTGGATACTTCAAAGTTTAGGTCTTCCCAAGGGTCACTTTGGTCTTTTTGTGATGTGTTGTGGCGGGGTGTAGATTGATTTGAATTTGTGACATTATCATGAAAAGGGTCACTTAGGAAATCCATGTCCTTTCGTTTGGCTTTTGACCTTGTTTCAATCATGTGAGAGCTTTGCAAGTTGGGAGGGATAATGAAAGATGAACTAAATGATGTTTTTGGATTTTCTTGGATTTTAGGATATGAAAATACAAGGATAAAAATGCAAGGATGGTAATGTCTAAAAGATGAGGGATAAAGAATGCTAAAGGACACTAAAGATTAATTGATGGCCAAGATGACTAAATGATACTAATGCAAAGATAATGATGCACTATATATTTTTTTTTGTATTTTGGAGGATAAAGAGTATAATCTAGATGCAAAGGGATCTTAAACAAAGGATGACAATGAGGCTAATGTAAACTTAAGGCAACAATCCTAAGTATCATTGACCATTCAAGGAGATGATTTTGACGAGATTTGAGCTAAGACCATGATAAAGGTTCAAGACTCAAATGTGATAAAAGTGACAATGACAAAGGTTTGACAATGTAAAGGATAATGGTCAATGACAAAGAGGGTATGTGACCAAAAATTCTCAAAGACTCAAAGGTTTCCTATGCTCAAAATCTGAAAACCTAGATGCAACCTAAGGATGAGAATTTATTTGTTTGCAAAGGATTTAGGAATACAACCTATAATGAAATGATTCCTAATGGGAATGCCTAAAAATCTTGCAAGTCTTTGGTTTTGAAGTCAAAATCACTATTATGATGAATTGGTTTAGTTTTGGACAAGGATTTTGTGAAATTGTGGTAATTAGATAGTTGTGGCTCTGTGTTTTCCAAAATGTTGTTTTGACAGTTTTGATATTTTTCAATGGTTTTGATTCAAGTTTTTGACTGTTTCTAGTAAGATGTGACTAGAAAACACAACAGATAGTATTAGGCAATTTTTTTTGAGCTGGTTTGAAGTTTGAAAATGTTGTAAAAGACAAGCACAATCCTAGGTTAGGCCAGGACAATATTTGCTAGATTCCACGTGGGTTTCCCTAGCCACATATTCTTAGCGTGTAAATCCAGAAGCTTGGCCGCACGGGTTCCCCTTTATAGTGCACTCACTTCTCAGGCCAACCAAGCTTCCAGCCCCCAAAAACTCCCATGGCAGGCTGATCACCTCTGCTAAAAATTGTGAAGATGTGGATGCCTTCACAACGATTGTTGTTGTGCTAGCAAATAGATGGGATTTTGGCTACTACACAAAAAGTTTTTAGTTCAGGGTCCCTGTTCAAGTGGCCATACATGGGGAAAAGATTAAGCTCCATTAAGGAGGAATTCCAGTCTAAAGAGGTTACGCGCAATAGGGTTTTGGGGAATTCTACTTTGTTTGTATGACACATCCGCACTCGTAATCCTAGGCTTTCTGTTAGGATTCACATTTATATACCAGTCGGGGGTAGCTCAGCCAAAGAGCTCCATTTCCAGTCTAAGTCGCCTTGGGATGAATACTTTTTCCCACCAAGGAAGGCCCAAGTCCTAGAGTCAATAGTTGTTTCTCTTGCACCCAGGATCACACAAATGCGCAAGGGGAGAGGATACTTCGATTATTGAATCGGGGTTACAAAAGTTGCAAGCACTCGTTCATTTTAATTATCCAAATTGTAATGTGAGGAAAACACATAAAACACTTTGTTCATTTTAAACTTAACTCAATGTGAAACAATCAATGTTCATTTTAAGCCCATGTCATGAAAATGCATGTAAATTTTTAGCCTTAATGAGTTTCAATGCAAGATTGTGTTCATTTTAAGCCCATGAATGTACATGCATGTTCATTTTAAACCCATGAAATGTGAATGCAAGTTTTAGTTGTGAATTTTAGGCCCAATGAGTGATTTATGCAGCTTTGTTGTTCATTTTAAGCCCCATGAATGCAATATGCAATTTGTTGTTCATTTTAAGACCAAATCAGTGGCATGCAAATTATGGTTCATTTTATCCTCATGAGTGTAAATGCAATCTGTTGTTGTTATTGAAAGAAAACAAAATTGATTATGCCTAAAAAAATGAAAAAGCTCAATTTTTGTTTCTATAGAAATAGTTTTTAGACTCCCTCCAAGCTGTGCCACATGCTGAAAACAAGAGATTAGTAACTCAAAAGAAAAGTTTAATGACAACAGCAAATGAAAACATTGATAACTTTCTCAAAACTTAATAAAATTTTAAATCGTTTGAATCCATGGAAAGTTGAAAATCAAACCTTCAAAACCCAAAAAGTATTTTTCCAAGATTCTGCACAAAAAAAACGTTATAGGCAAAAGAAAACGCAGGTTTTAATAGAAAAATTTAAAAAACAGTGAATACTAAAATGGCCATAACTTTCTCAAATCTTAATGAAATTTTAAACAGTTTGAAGTTATGGAAAGATAAGAACGAGGCCTACAAAACCTAGATAATCATTTTTAAATATTTCATGTGCCCATTTTTCTGTGCTCAAAAGTAGATGACGAGATTTTGTATGAATTCTTGGCTATAACCTGCAAAACAACGAAAACAAACAAATTTCTTTGCAAAATTGTAAGATTTGCGTCGGGTTCACCAATCTGAGATGGGGTTAAAAATAAAATAGCATAGATAAAGTGACAACCAACACTTCTAAGCTATTAAACCACATCAAACAAGAGAAAACAAATAAAGGAGAGCAATAAGTTAAAAACAAGTAAATGAAACACTCCCCATTATGGTTGATTACTTCTCTTGTCTCTCATATTTCTCCTTTTACAATCTCTGCCCTCAGATTTTGAAGTAGACTTGTGGAAATACCTACAAATTGTAAGTAGAAAGTTGGAGACAAAATGGTTGTTAAGGTGAAAATGGAGGAGGAAGGTTGCTTTTATAGACAACCTTTCAAATGGACGGCTAAGATTAATCCTCTAGAAGGATTCCAAGATCAATGGATGAGAATGCATGAGAGGGAGGTTATGAAATGGATGGCCAAGATTGAGCCTCATAAAATATTCCACTATCAACGGTCCAAAATTGATGCACCAGAAATATGCCATGCATGGAAAAGCTATTACGCCGATAGCTATGACGCCTGATGGCTATGACAAACATGCAAGACATGCAGGCTATGACAAAAATGAATGTTATGATAGGGGATTGTGATAGAGCATCTTTGACTAGGTCGTGCATAAATAATTTATTTTAAATTATTTATTCATAAAAATGGAGAAAAAGGACAAGTGGCAAATAAATTATTTATTCAAATTATTTATTTGGAGAAAAAGAAAGATGAAAATTTAATTAAATTACTCAATTTAATTAAATGTAGATAAGGAAATTAAACATGGATAATTAATTTGAATTATTTATCCAAAAGAGAGGAATGACACAATTAAATAATCTCAAAAATTATTTAATTATAGAAGAATAAAAGGGTCAAATAAAGTTATTATTATCTGACTATGGACAGATGATGAAAGATAAATAATTAAATAAATAATGATTTATTTAATTATTGAAGAAAGATGGTATTAGTGACACAATTACATAATTTTAATTGATCAGGATAGAAAAAATATTAGGAAGTGAATTAATTAAATAATTAAAAATTATTTAATTAATAGAGGAATATGATCAAGCCTAATTAAATAATTAAAATTATTTAAAATTATTTAATTATTAGAGGATGATGATCAAGGAAAAATGTTGCTTGTAGACTTAGGACATTTTTCAGTGTCTACATCATGCTATTAATTTGACAAATAAATTACAGAGTAAATTAATGCTTGCAAGAAAAACAACCACACTGATCGTGAATTTACTTACTAATTTCTATTTCAACACCATTAGATTATGGTTTTTCTCCATCAATAATATTTGATGCTCGTTCTTCATCCCAGATGCATGGGCCATCTTCAAAATCCTTACCAAGGAATTCACACATGAAGAAAAATGCTTCATTCAATTACCCTTCAACCATGCAACCCTCTGGATGTGCCTTTTGTCAAACATATCTTTTAAGATTTTTCATATACCTCTCAAAGAAAAACATCCACCTCGTTGATACAACACCCACCAATTCAATGTCATCTACTAGTTGTATAAGTAAATGGACTTGTAGGTCCATGAAACTTGTAGGGAGCTCCTTCTCAAATACACATACAATTTCAACAATTTCCTTCTTCCACTTTGACACTTCAGATTCATGGATCTCCTTGGAGGTCACCCACCTAATATAAGATTAGTAAATTAGTATGAACCTTTAGTCATAAATTAAAATGAAATATAATATCTCTATGTTTCTCACACATGAATATTTCATATAACCACATACCTTGTAAATGCTGAAAATTGACTTATGGCATTCCTTAAGTCAACTGTAAGACGGGAATCCCCCCTAATTGCCAATGGCATGATATGCTATCAAACACATTTATGAAAAGGTCATTAGTAATTTTTTCTCACACAACAAAATATCAAAATAAATTTAGTGCTTAATCAATGTTACCAGTAAATGTTAAATGTTGATATATAATACCTTCATTAAATTATGAAAATCATGTGTTTTAAATCCCGTGATATGTCCATCAACTGTAAAAGCTTGAGCCAATGATAACCCATAGCCATTAGGTGTCCTTATTGAACGGATGACATTTTTTAGTTGGTCTATCTCTTTTTTTTTTCAAAATCCATGGAGCTTCTGCATATATTTCATTTTCCCTGTTTGGCCACAAATGTTTTCTATCAAATTTGGTACGCGAAGGAGTAATATCTCTCCTCGAAGACAAGGTGTCCTCTTTTCCTCATATATGTCGAAATATAGAATCTGGGACATTTTTGAAGATTTGCATAGGATCTAATAGTTGAGATATTAATAGATCCTTCCAGTAAGGGAGCTCATAAAATATGGATTTCCTTTTCATTCCTTCTGGCATATTAACTACAACTTGTTTTGGTTCTTCATTTGAATCACCCCGATCAAAAAAATCCTTCCAAGCTTTCAATTCAACTTCTTCATACTTCTTAAGCCAATCAAATGGACCCATAATCATGGGAGGGCCTTTATTTTCAACTTTTCCATCAAATTGATTCTTTAGGGGATTTCTAAACCTATGATCTAGTGGTAGAAAAACCCTATTGTTTGCATAAATAAATTTATGTAGATCTTTAGAATACCGCCCTTGAAATTGTTTTGCACATCTTGGACATGCAAATATCCCCTTTGTTTGAAGCCCAAAAATTCAATAAGTAATGTTAATAACATAAAAAAAAATAGTATAAAACTAAGTATGAAAGTTGGGATGGAAATAAATTATGAGTGTAAATACGTAAATATTTTATCTTACCAAAACAAATACCAAGTCCTGGGAAATCATGAATAGTCCAACAGAGCACACCATAAAACATGAAGGACCTATTTGATGGAGGACATGATATGTCATACATTCTTATGCCTTTGCATTGTAGTTGCATCTCATCAATAAAAGGTGCAAGATAAACATCCATGTTTTTAACTTGATTTTTTCCTAGAACAATGAAAATCAGCATAAGGTGCTCCTTTCTAACACTCATCCACGGGGGAATATTGTATACTATCAATCCGACTGGCTAAACATTATAATTTGAGGTCAAGAAAGAGAATGGGCACACTCCATCAATTGCAAGACGAAACTTGATACTACGGTGTTCATCTTTGAATTTTGTTGGCCATTTTTCCTCTATGTGTTTCATTTCTTTGGATTCGGACATAATTCACAAGAATCCATATTTACTCCCATTCTTTGCATGTCAGTCCATCAATTGTGCTAGTGAATTTCAACAAAACATTCATTGAAGTCTAGGTATAATTGACATGTGACGTAAAACCTTCTTTGGAACTATAGGACCTTGTACATTTGTATGATATCTCTTCTCTTTGCATATAGGGCATTCTACCTTGTTTTGATATTCATCTCTATATAAAATGCAATCATTTTTACATGAATGCATTTGCTTATATTCAATCCCCAACTCAACCAACAACAGACGCACCTCTTTGCAAGTTGATGGCAACACATTCTTTCAGGGAATATTTTAGTTTTTAGTGCCCTGTAAGATTGTCAGAGATTAAATCAATTGAATGTTTACGAATTATGTACACCAATTGACAATGCAAAGTAAGAAATAGATTTCAACTCGATTCAATAGGGTAGTGAATCCTTTGTCTGATCAACCAAATAGTGACTTGATTTCTAATAATATTAATGTGCATGCCAGTTTTGAGGTTCTACTTGCACCCAATTTGAACTTGGGTGTCTTCATTGCTTGCTTGATGGAGTCTTTGATGTTGTTATCATCAACATTATGTTGGTGATAATTACCCTTGCTATAATCGTTACTATCAACCATATCATCATTATTGTCATCATTGTTTCCATCCCCAAAGAAACCTGTAAGCATTTCATTCAATCCTTCTTCATGCATTGCATTTTCACTATCATGATCACCATCATTAAGGCTAGGTGGCATGTCATCAGTGTATGCGACTCTCATCAGCTCTTCAAATTTCTTAGGTGGTAGTGTTCTCTTCAATCTTGCTCTTCTCGCCCTAGTATGGTTTAAAGGATGGTTTGGATCATCCTGTCCAAATCTTAATAACCCAGTTGGATCTTGGGTATTAGTATAATGTGTTTCATCAAAATCTTCTACCTAGCAACAAATGCAAGCATTATTTAATGTTTGGAAACAATTGGATAAATCATAAATGTATCAATTTCAAAGAAATATAATCAAATATGGCTTAAAAAATAAAAATAAAAATTGTATGAACATATATACATCAATTGAATAATGGAACATTATTTTATAGACTACCTTTTTTATAAAATAATTTAAATAAAACATAATTTTGACAACATCGTTTATAAAATATATGTCCACACTCATTTATTATTCTTTGGTTTTAATCGATTGTAGGAGGCATACTACCGACTAGAAGCTCATCATATATGTAATGTATTTATACAATCGCTCATTTGAATTGTTTCTTTCCACAACATACAAAACATCCACAAACAACAATTTTCTCAAAGTATTCATCCCATATACTATAGTCCTGACCTACCTCTTCTTCAGTGCAATCATTTGTTGTGTCATCAATATCCTTGGCATATCCTCTTCCACCCACTGTCATTTACGTGATTTAACAGTTTTAGGTCCACGTCCACGTCCACGTACATATCTTCTTCTTTTGTTAGTTGAACGCTCAGGCTATGCATTTGCTCCAATCTCCATCTAAAATAATCAACATGCATTAATTTATGTCAAGATTGGATAATACATTATAAATTTCAATAATAATGTGAAAAAAAATGGACGTATCACAAAATTCCATCAGATCATTTTTCCTAAGTTAAGTCAAAATTTGAGTACTTGATTTGATATGACACAATTTGTTGCCATGGCCTCATTTCGCCCCTATAATACACAACATAGTAAATAATTTTTAGTACACCAATTATATCATTTCAACGAGTATGCTATCCAACACAAAACCTCAGTTTAGTCATATATTTGACATATTGATATCTCCTCTATGTTGTAGCATTTGTGAATTCATAAACACCTTCCTCCTTTGGTTGAGGTTTCTTTCTCTTCTTACCTCTATTGTATCTGTAGATTTCGTTGTCTCATCTATTTCCACCCACTTTCCTCTCAGCGATTTAATATTTCTACAATGTCCACGTCCTCTCTCCATGGCCTCCTTTGTGAATAAAAATGCTTCCACAGAAGCTTTCACCGCACTACCGCTGAGAAAAAAGAAGCAACTTGTGGGACTGCGGTAAAAACCGCTCTAGCGCACTAAGCTGATGAAGGAGCCACGAGACAATGGTGGTCATTGCACTACCACACGCCAATGGTAGAAGACTTGCGGGAGTCACCACAACACTGCCAGGAATAGAAGGAAGACTCACGTCCTGCCACAAAAGTTTTCACCACACTACCACCGAGAAGGATGAAGCACCTTGCGGGACCGCAATAAAAAATGCTCTAATGCACCGAGCTGATGAAGGAGCCATGGGAGTTGGAATTATTTCCAACACTCTGGATCCTATGATACATAATAATGAAAATAGTCACTATACAACAATGAAAATAGGTGGTCACAAAAACAAGGCAGGAGTTGGAATTATTTCCAACACTCTAGATCATGTGATACACAACAATGAGAATAGTCACTATACAACAATGATAGGTGCCCAATTAGGCGCACTTGGTGCCTCCTTAGGTGCCCCAAATAGATTGCATTAATGACCAAAAGTCAACGCTAAAGTTGGCATTAACTAACGCCGACTAAATCGCTGACTACTGGATCAAAATTGAAAATTTAAAAATTTCCCGTGTGAAGGAAGAAATTAGATGACAAAAAGAGGAAAAGTGTCACGCGAAGGAAGAGAGCAAGGTGCTACCAGAAATTGATGAGAAATTTGATTTAGTTTGTGACACGATTTTTTACTGCTCTTTGTATTGCATTTGAATTCATGATTGTTTACTAGTTCATGGCCTAACCTGTCCAGGCAACCTCTAAATTGTCCCATCATTATAAATTGTAAGACCTTTGAGAAACCAACAAAAAATCTTACCCTACCCATTTGAGATTTGGCTCAAAATATTATAGCACGAAGCCAAGATGCCTCTATATTCTTTCCCTAACCTAGGTATCAAGGAAATAGTGAACTGCTTGGCAAATCTGGGAATTGGGTCGGTCACTGCTTTCAACTACTGAAAATAAATGCATAAACTGCTTGGTTTTTCCCAGTCGTGCCATAGTCACTGATTCCATGACAAATTCGTGCAAGATTGCATTATGAAAGTTTTCATGATAAGGTTATCAACACTAAGAAAACCCAACGAACATATTTTCCATAGGTTATCAACACTAAGAAAACCCAACAAACATATTTTCCCACAAAACAAAAATTTCATACCACAAACTGGACAAAAACTTTCATACCTGACAGTGTGTACTTTGTTTGCCTCCACAGACTAGACAAAAATAATTTTCCCTAGGTTGCCTCAAAATGTCAAGCAATAGAAGGAAGGGAGCATTTTCAGCAGACTCTGGCCACAATGAGGTAATTCATTGTCAATTTATAGATTTGTAAATGTTCCCATTGTTTCTTTGATTTTGAATTTTTAGTTTTTTATTTCTAAATTTAAAAGAAGAAATATAATTTTAAAATATATATAAATAGGGACATGATACTAACAAAGATAAAGAGGAATTGGCTTCCATATTGGGGGTAGAGGTAGTGAAAAAATTGGTTAATGTGGACTGGACAACGCTTGCCAGATACATAGCAAAACAATATGGTAACACCCCTCAAACATTGCAAACAAATCAATCGTGTCAAAGGGAATCAATTGATTCCCCAACCAGTCCTGAATCGAGCAAAAGATCCAGGAGGAAATCAATGACAATAAACTCTAAGAATGTGGAATACGGAGCAGAGACTTCCAATGTCCCAACCACTCCTGGGACACAAACTTCTTCCACCACATTATGTTATCAATCTTGCATTGGTAGCTACAATACGAAGATAGAATACAAGGTGGTTTCAGGGGAAGTCCGAATGACGGATGTTGGGAAAACATTTGTGAATAGGTTGAAGGAATCATGCCTTCAACAGTTCAAAGACCATCTACATTTTCCATTCTCACAAATACCCATGTATTTGAAAAAAGTAGTTATTCATGACATGGAGACTGATTTTGGCACAGGTCGATCTGTAAAGAAGATAAAGCTATGAATGTCTCAAAAATGCAAGAGATTTAAGTGCAACCAAACAAAGAAGATAAAAAAAATCCCTCCTAAGCTAAGGCATAAAAGAAGGCCAATTGATGTAAGTGTGAAAGTATGGAAAGAGCTTGTAAAAGCATATGAGAAGTCTGAGGCACAGAGGAAGTCCAGTGAGGAGAGTATGTAGGTATTTGAATTTTCTCATAAGATTATATCAAATTTATTAAATGATATTTAAATTTTATTTGTGCATAGTTAAATTGAATTAGTATATGTTTCAGGACAAGGCCTCCAAGGCTAGGCTTGAGAATTATTTTGCCACACATCGCAGTGGCCAGAAAGGTTTACAGGCTTTGATCTGTACATTTGTAAGTATATTTAATATGTTAAACGATATTTTTTTTATTTCCTTGGAAAAAGTAAATGATTGCATACTAATTAGTTTAACTAGTCCATGTGCCATGTTGTGACAAGAGGAGAAATATGGCCACCATCCAAATCAATTTGAAAAGAATATGTTACAAAAAAAAAAGTGGAACGATTTTGTAATCTGGATGGAGAACGAGGTATCAATAGTTGAGTTTCAATAACTTAGTTGGAGTTTGTTGTGTTAATATGTCAATTTGCATCTCTTGTGTTGAGTTGTTTATTGATACGTAGGATGAGTAAATAGAGCTCAAATCTTATGATTACAAGATGACCATTTATGTCCATAAATAAATAGTAGAAGGATGTACATGAACTCAATTCATCTAACTGTATGCTTCTTGGTAGGAATTCCTCTTGAATCTCTAATATCAGGTGCCCAAGACTTCCCTATAGATTTTACCTTTCTTTGTTGCCTTTCCTCTTCACTGTTAGACTCGTCTCCTTTTTTGCTTATCTGCATTTCTAGCTTCGGCTTCTAATTCATCCCATGTTTCACCTTCCTCCTCTTTAGAATCTTCTTCTTCTTCTGCTTCTTCTTCTTCTTCGTCCTCCTCTAACTCCACAAGAGATTCATCTTATGAACCTTCCTCATTTGATTCTGATTCCTCTTCTACATCAGAGGGTTTGTATCCTTGATTTGACTCTTTTGAATTATCAGAATCAAAATCACTAGCTTCCATATTAAAAAATTCCCAACCACCATCTTCAATAAATTTATCTCAATCACTTGAAGTCTTTGAAAACAATAGCCATATCAAATGCATTTTTCCCAAGTCCTACTCTCTCAAGGTTAACATTTCTCAATCTCACTAATAGTGATTACTAAGAAAGGTAATTCCACCAACTCTACCAAACAGTTTACCGTAGGAACAATAAAAGCAGAGACTTTGAAAGGAACTCCATGAAAACCAAGCTCTCTAAATGGTATATCAAACTCTAGTTCAAAATCTTTTTAGATGAGGCTGCTCCCATAGCTCTCTTACTCACTTGAAAAATCCTTGAAACTATGACTTCTTAACATTCAAAAGATAAATGGAATTTCCTCAACACCTAGTAGAGCTATCCAAAAAAGCTAACTAAAAACACAAACGTGCTCCCGCACATAATGGCCTAATGGCTGGTTGTCATAGAAGTCAAAATACCAAAGTAACAACACTATTCAAGTTAACATATATGCATCATTTGCATAAACATCTGAAATGCATAACAAATGTTAATCAATACATTAAATTTTGAGATGCGTTGAAATAATAATTTTATTTTTTTTGGGGAAAACATCAGCAGCATGGGGGAAGAAATCATTAACCCTAATAAAAGCATTTTATGTTCTTGATACAACATCTGTAAGTTTTCCTTGGATTACAGTATTGAATTTCTATATGTTGTACCCCTTAAATGTCCTATATGTTACAAATATGGAATAACAATGCACAAATTTGTATTGAGTCCAAAGGCCAAGGCATTCTGAATAAGGATAGACAAACTTGATAAGGATGCAGTCACTATTACATGTATTGACAATCCAAAATAGTCATGTAAAGACACCTGCCTATGAAAACCATAATCAATCAAATTATGCACATTCAAATCTAAGTTTGAAAGCTTGCATTTCAGTTCATGCATCTAAGTCCTTGTTGAAGATTGAGGGTGTCAACAACAAAGGTAGAATAGCTCTCCTTAAACCATGGCTAGTTTTAAAGTGTAGTATTTCCAAATTCAAATCCACTTCTCAGCTAAGGAAAGGAGGTAGGATTGTCAAGTGCTACCTCAAATAGAGAAGGCCATAGAAAACATTGAAATAGAAGATCCAATAAGTGAGATGACATAGCTATAGACCATAGATAATCAAAATTATTGCAATGCAAAAATTCTTGTGATACAAACAAAAGGTGCTTACACATTGGCTAAATATATCCTCATCAAAATGACTAGACAGAAATTTGAAATTTGTAAGTAAACTCTGACAGTCAAGAAAAAAAGTCATAAAAATTGGAAGTAAACTTTGGCAAACATGTAGGTGAACTTAATTCATTTGACTTTATGCCTCTTGGTAGACATCAGGATCTCCCCTCCTAAATTTTGGACCACATCCATTACCTCCACATAAAACTGGACATCCTTGGTCTTCTTGGTTCCCACACCATGATATGGTTATGCATACTTAATGTTTTGATACATGATATCAACTCTCTCTTTTTCTCTCATGGTTGAATACTAGAATCCATTATGGTGGGCCTCCAAAGTTCCAGTCATATTTCATAATCTTCCACCAAATTTTGGCCTGATCCACACGTTTTCCAGCCTAATTGGCTTTGTTTTTGAAAGTTGAAGTTTCTCCTGAGTCACCAGTGTAGCTCTTTCTGCCTTTTCAGACTCTTTCATTGCTATAGATAATCTCTGGGATTTAATAATTTGTACCACATGGTTGATGTGTTTTGAATCCTTGCATCTAAAGGAAATTTCCTTAACATAAATACTACTAGGGAATTTCAATGTTGCCATTGTAGTTGGCATTAGAGCCAGTACCTGCAACATTGAAAATTATCCTTATATAAGAATTCCCTCCATCTTGTTGGCTTGTAATACTCTTGATGGTGGCTACATGAAATATGATTATGATTCCTCTTCCACATTAGAGGGTTCATATCCTTGATCTGACTCTTTTGAATTATCAGAATTAGAATCACTAGCTTCCATATTCAAAAATTCCCAACCACCTTCTTGAATAAATTTATCTGAATCATCAGTAATACTCTTCAAAATTAGCCACCAAATCAAGTTCATTATACTTTCATAATACTTTATATCCATGGAGTTCAAACATTCCTTGATGCCATCAAGTGAAGATTGAGGAATGACATCAATGCGGAGTACATCTCACTTGAAGTCTTTGAAAACAATAGCCATATCAAATTCCTTTTTCCCAAGTCATACTCTCTCAAGGTTAACAATCTCAATCTCATTAATAGTGATTACTAAGAAAGGTAATTCCACCAACTCTACCAAACAGTTTACCATAGGAACAATAAAAGCAAAGGCTTTGAAAGGAACTTCATGAAAACCAAGCTCTCTAAAAGGTATATCAAACTCTAGTTCAAAATATTTTAGATGAGGCTGCTCCCATAGCTCTCTTACTCGCTTGAAAAATCCTTGAAACTTTGTATTGATTTTATTTTTCTTGTCCCTCTCTTGTTGTTCTTCCTCAATTTCATAGATCATACATTGACCTTCTTGCCCCTCCTAAAGTTTGGACCACATCCATTACCTCCACATAAAACTGAACATCCTTGGTCTTCTTGGTTCCCACGCTGTGATATGGTTATGCAAATGAAAATGAAGCAAAGTAATCATCTCCTTCTCCGCTGGATGGAAGAATGCATGCTTAATGTTTTGATACATGATATCAACTCTCTCTTCTACTCTCATGGTTGAATACTGAAATCCATTATGGTGGGCCTCTAGAGTTCCAATCATCTTTCTTCCTCTTCCACCAAATGCTGGCCTGATCCACAAGTCTACCAGCCTAATTAGCTTTGTTTTTGAAAGCTGAAGTTTCTCCTGACTCACCAGTATTAGTTGTAACTTTTTTGAAATTTTATTATGGTATGTGCACTTTGATATGATTTAATATGATTATGGTTTCATCTCATATGTTGTAATATTAGATATATAACATAAAAATAAATTATTGCATGAAATAAATAATAAATTTTCATTTTAAATGTTTTTTTTTGCAGAACACAGGTCTTCCAAAAGATCAAGATGATCTTCAACATGATATAGATCCATAAAATATTGGTTCTACCAGTACAGATCACATGGCAGAGGATGATGATGACGTAGATATGGAAGACACCAAGGCCAATGACAATGATGATGATGACGATGACGACGACGACGATGAGATAGTTGGTGATAGTAACCAATGGAATTCATGATCATATAGACTACATCATGGATCATTGCTGATATATTGTTATGATGACTCTTTTTATGGTTACTATCATATGTATGATTTTCATGGCCTACAGTACTATATTGTTGAGTTGTATCATATTGACATGTATCATTTTCACTATATCATTTGGACATGTATCATCTTGACTTGTATCAATTTGAGTTACATAATTTATCAATTTTATTTATATCATTTGTACATGTATCATTTTCACTTATGTCGAGTGTTGGACATTTATGATTTTGACATGTTTTTGATGTACTAGCTTATTTGACTTTCACTTGTTTTAGTTATATATGATGATGATATTATCAGTATTGACTTGTCAATTTATATATATTAAAAGTGGTTGATGATTTTTGGATGAATATTTATTAAGTATGATGATTTTAATTTACTACTCAGGATGGATGTTGTCAAATTCAATTAAATTATAGATATTTGACTCACTTGTTTTAATTATAGATAATGATCACGTTATAATAATTATATTGTTATTTAATCATATGAGTTAAATAATTAAATTAGTTACTCTATAATCATATGAGTTATTTAAGAGGCACGATATATTTAACTAATTAAATTGAAATAAAACATATTAAATTAATAAATGGAAGCATAAGCATTTCTAGAAGCAAAAAAGGAAGCAACAATGGAAGCCAAACTACAAGCAAACGAAAAGCAATCTTGGAAGTAAAACTGGAAGCAAATCTAGAAACAAACCTCAAAGAAAACCTGGAAGCAAAATTGGAATCAAAATCAAAAGCAAAATTGGAAGCAAAACTGGAAGCAAAACCGGAAGAAAAACCGGAAGCAAAAATCAGAATAAAAATTGGAAGCAAAACTGGAAGAAAAATCAGAAGCAAACCTAGAAGCAAACCTGGAAGAAAAAACGGAAGCAAACATGGAAGAAAAACCAAAAGCAAAACAAGAAGCAAAACTGGAAGAAAAACTAGAAGCAAAACTGGAAGCAAAATTGGAAGCAGAATGGAAGGAAAACCGGAAGCAAAACTAGAAACAAAACCCGAAGCAAACCTGGAAGCAAAATTGGGGGCAAACTTGGAAGCAAAATTGGAAGCAAACCTGGAGGCAAAACTAGAAGCAAAACTAGATGTCAAATTGGAAGGAAAACTAGAAGCAAAAATGGGAGTAGACATGGAAGCAAAATCGAAAGCCAAATTGGGCACCAATTTCGGTGCACTTTTCGTTGTTACTTCCTGATGCTATTTTGGGCACTAATGGAGGCGCTTTGATTTTTCGGTGCTAAATCCGGTGCTAAATTTGGTGCCAATTCCGATGCAAAATACGACGCCAAACTGACCATGCTTGTTTGCGCTGAGTTTAGCGCCACCCAAATTGCTCAATTCATGCACTCAAAATACATTGAAATCTAGCGCAAAATTCAACGCTAATTTCCTATTGTGATGTTGTGTAAATGGATTCTTGACTATAACTTGGTGAGGGTATTTCACAACATATAGAAGGTCTTGAGAATGATGCACTATTAAGATCTCTCAGATCGATTATAACTGATGGGAACCATAAGGGGGATGGCATAAGCTGAAAATAGTACCACTAGTGGCTCTAGTTAGGGTGCATGATTTAGTGAAGGATGGAAAGGTTCTAGATCTCTAGGGAAGAAAACCATGCCTTATTCATTAGGCTCTAAAATTTTCCAATCTTCAAAACTCATTTGATGGCCCTAGGCCACCAAATGAAAAATAGCTAATGCCTACCTCTATTAAACACTAGCATATTAAAGGAGCTAATCTCCCTTAAGATAAAATTCATTCTACCACACCAAATAAAAAAAGTAGCCTCCTTCCAAGCACAAACATGTGGTTACCCTTGAACAAGTAAAGACTTTCTCCATGATGGATCTTACTACTGCATGGTAACCATAGAATGTAGGCCACCTCACTACCACATATTATATTCTCCAATTTTATAATAGGTGGTGGTAGAAATTGAAAACCTTGATCAACACCATATGAAACCATGGTGCCTCCATATCTGTTGACCACTTCAAGTGAATTGAGGCAAAAGGAGAAAGCCTTCAATTCATTTAGCAAGGAAAAACATGCCACATTGTGACATGCCACTTAATAATGTTGACTTGTAGTGGGAAAATCATCTTCTAACAAGTCAAACTAAGAACTTTGAAGCTTGGGAATACAAGAAACTTGAGCAACCACAAAGTAATCAACCTGTATAACTTGCTACTCAACACCACCACAAGATACATTCTAGGTCCAAGTGAAGTGATCAACATCAGGAACACTGATATCCATAGTGTGGGAAGAAACTTCTTCATCACAAAGGGATGTGTCATATATGACTTCACTCAAGATAGGGACCATGGATGACTAGCATACCTTGGGATCACCTATGCTGATGTAGACCTGTTAAGCACATCTACTTACACCATGAGACACTTTGAATGAAGAAATTGTTAGATGCACAGGAAAAATGAGAGCGAGGGTGAATTATTTGTACATTAAAAAATTCAATCCCTCACAAACTTTCAAACCCTTATCAACATTTAACCCTCATTAAGTATTAATAGAATGTAAACATGTGAAACAACAATGCAAACACAACCAAACACAATAGAACACCAGATTTACATGGAAAACCTTAAGCAGTGAAAAACAACGATGATGATTAGCTCACATATATGCATATACATATACATATATATACACACATATATATATATGTATGTATATATGTATATATATATATACATATACATATATATATACATATACATATATATATATATACATATAAATATATATATATATGTGTGTGTATATATGTATATATATATATAAACATATATATACATATATATATGTGTGTGTGTGTATATATGTATATATACATATATATATACACATATATGTATATAGATATAGCAACATGGAACATAATAGGCTCATTACCAGAGGGCTCACTAGCTAAAAGAGGAGAAGGGATCACTACCCAAAGGACTCACTTTCTAGAAGGAAGAAAGAAGGAAACTATTACAAAGAGATTCACTATCTTAGAGCAATAGGAAAGATCCACCACAATAATTTTGCACCATCCGCAACCTTTGGATCACTACCTCTAGCAACTTCAAGCACACCTAAAAGGTAGACACCTTATACGCACTCCATACAAAGTCATAAGAATTTAAGCTTACACTTAGATCACCACACTTGATCAAATTCACATTATTAGATGCATCTACACTTACCACCAATAAATCACCTTGCATTTATACCATTTGCAACCTAAACATTCTTAATTAGGTCAACCTTAATGAAATGTATGCACCTCAAACATGCAACACCAAAAATTTTTGCAATAGAAATAATTGAAGTAAAACCGCACCATGGGTTAACTAGGACCCAAATATACACCAACATGCTTTGTCATGCTTCCACAAATAACAAACAACCTCTGCAATTAGTGCTAGCATTCCAGGTCAACCAAACTTGTACTAACACTAACAAGTTACCAAATACATACTTCTATGGGTTTGGAAACACCACACTGACCACATATCAACACTTCACAACATTCTAGAATATTCCACATCATTAGAATATCCAACACCACTACCACAACCACATGAAACTAAAGAACACATTCATTTTGTACAACCAGACACACTACCACTGAACTTCAACACATGAACCAATCTTGTAGAGAAACTCGATACTCAAAACTCCAAGGGAAAGTAGATACATACATTATAAGAACATTCCCAAATATGCAAGACAAGAAAAAACTACACAGAGAAATGAGGAGAAATTTGTTTCTCCCAAACAACCTTCTTCATAGGAAAACACTTTGTCAAACACAAATTCCACTACCACATGATCTAGAACCTGAAACTCTACGTATAACACCTCTGAACACCCCTAATAATCATTTCTAGACTATACAAGCATATCTTCAACCATGAAGAAATGCAAAACACAACATTGAACACAACTTTATCACCATGCACACATTTTTATTCAAATTTTCTCAAAAGCACTTGGAAACCAAGTGAACCAGTTGCATCAACAACACCAAAAACATTTCCTCAACATATCTACAACACGTGCAACACTTTCTCAATACCACAAACACTTCTTACCACGACTATACTATAGGTTGACATCAAACCACAACATATCCACACTAGCACCAACACTGACAACACTAATGAAAACACCACTAACAACTCCAATACTAGGGGCTGACATCAATCACAACACTAGCAATCTCCAAAAATCTCCATACTATTGAAATCAATGACCAATTATTGATATCAATGACAATACTTGCACCATACTTGCAAAAATATCCCCCTTTTTCATTGACGGTAATACCAGCTCTAAGAAACCATGAACAAAAAAAGAAAATTTTGTATCAAGCAACACTCCCTTCCTTACTAGACACTTCACTCTCTCCCTTTACCTCTATTTTTCATACACTATTATTTACCCCTTTCTATTATCTCCCATTTTCTTGAGGATTTTTTCATACATCACTCTCTCTCTATTTTCTAGAATTCACTCTCCCACTTTGACAACAATGACAAAGCAAACTTTCACTTTAGGAAACACCATCAAGCAACTCTTTCTATTTTCTCTCTTACCACTGCTTCCTCTACTACACTTACTTTGCACTACTCTCACTTTTGCTTACTCCTCCTTAGGGACACAAGATATGCTCCCCCTGACTGTACCAACTAAAAAACACATCACTACTTGCTCCCTTTGAGAGGTAGGCTTCATTAGTATAGGAAAAAAAGAATGTATATGGAATTTGTCCCCTAGATAGATGCAACACTTATGCATATAGTTGAAAGGAGGGGCAATAACCCCTAACTTTTGTTGGAGATACTCAAAAGAATCTTTAGGAAGAGCCTTTGTAAAAAATGTCTACAACTTAATCCTTTGTAGGCACATACTCCAGCTTCACCTCATTCTCTGCAACTTTCTCTCTTAAAAAGTGACATTAGATAGAGATATTCTTTGTTCTTGAATGCATTACTGGTCTTTTTGAAATATTTATAGCACTTGTATTATCACACAAGATAGAAATAGGTTCATCATTGTTGAAAGGTGCAAGACAACTGAGAAGGGGGGTGAATCAGTTGTCTCCAAACTCAAATTCAATTCTCAAACACTTATCAATTTCTTATCCACTTAACTCTATTATTAAGTATGAACATAAAATGTAGATAACAAAAAGCAATATTAACACAAGAAACACTAGATTTATGTGGAAAACCTAGTGGGGGAAAAACCATGGTGAGTTAACTCACAATATAAAGTAATAGCAAAACTAAATACAAGAGGCTCACTGCCTATAGAAAGGACTCATTGTCCAACAAGGAGGCTTACTACCTAAAAATACAAAAGATTACAGTAAAGATCCACCACAATAGGTTACACACATTTGTAGCCTTGATTAGAAGAATTGTAGACACTGCCAGCTCATTGCTTTCAGGAATCTAACACATTAAAGTAATGTTTCCTTAATTCACTTTCACACAACTATACTTTTCTTCTTGATTCCTCACTTATTCGAAACATACTGACTTGCATTTATACCCTCTTCAACCTTAGAAGACATTCTCCAAGGTCAACTACATACACTTCATTTCATAAATTCCAATTAGGTTGGAAAATCAACCTTCCCATGATGGAAAAGAATGAGAGTGGACCATGCCAACACTTAACTAGGACCCAAAACAATGTATTGGATAAATCACACACTTCCTCAATTAAAAATTATCCTTCATATGAAGTGTAAACACCAGGTCGGCCAAACCTAATGAAAAAATAAATGAACATTAAAGTACATGCTTCCCAACAAGAAGATAATACATAGACAATGTAACACGCTTTATTATGGATGAGAACACATCTTAGATACCTTCAAATACATCTGCATCATTTGCAACAACCTTTAAACCCTAACACTTCTCACCAGTCCATCTAGATAGTACAGATATACATAGTAATACTAAAACTCATCTTCCAAAACACCAGACCATGACCATCTTTGCTAGAACATAAGGAACACCATTACAAGACATGTTCCAGATCCACAAGACCTAAAAAAAAACAACAAAGGACTATGGAGCAAAGACATTTCTCCCAGTCCATAGACAAACAACTCTATCAAACTAGTTTATACACCGACTTGAACACAACTTTCACTCTCCATCAAACCAAAAGCTACAAGCCAGGAGATATCACCAGCAGATGCCCATAAACAACCCTTCAGATCCACACAAGCATAGGATCAACACAAAAGAAACACAGCACATATCGAAGCACATTTTAAACACATACATAACTTTGACTTCACTCTTTATTAATTTTCTTAAAAGCACTTGGTAACCCATAATATTAGCATCTCTACAACATTATAAAGATAGCTCCATGTAATTACAACATCTCAACAAAATCTCAACTATACATGCACAACCTACAACATCTTGTACTATGTTGACATCAATGGAAAAATTAATGACAACACCACCAAACTTTCTCATACTTGCAACAATCTTCCCCTTTGTCATTGATGGCAACACATGATGTGAAAAACCATCAAAGACAAGACTCTCCTTTATTTTTCAGATTCTACAACTTGCACAACATTCCTACATTCTCAATATTCCAAGCAAAGACCTTCTCTTCCTCTTCTATTTTTTTCCACATGACTCTTTCTCCCCATTTGACATCAATGGAAAAGACCAAAAGCTCTGATCACTCCTCCTTAGGAGTGCACTCATACAACTCATATTGCAACAATGAAACTTTCTACTCCTACGGAGTAGACCCATCCATCAGTCTAGATAAATGAAGAATTAGTGGATCCACTGGATTGATGCACCTCCATGTGCACCTAGTTCAAAGGACCAATGACCCCCAACTTCTCCCTAAGATACTCAAAAGTATCCTTTGGAAGATCCTTAGTAAATATATCTACAATTTGATCATTTGTAGAAACATACTCCAACTTGACTTCATTCCCCAATACTTTTTCTCTCAAGAAATGATATCTGATAGATATATGTTTTGTTCTTGAATGTATTACCGGATTCTTTGAAATTTTTATAGCACTTGTATTATCACATATGATAGATATAGGCTTGTCACATATTAATCCAATATCCTTTAGTGTTTTCTTCATCCACAAAACTTATGTGCAATAGGATGCTGCAACAATAGACTGTGCTTCTGTAGTGGATAAAGAAACTGAGTCCTATTTCTTACTTAACCGTGGAACCAATCTTCCACCAAGAAAGAAAGCACCTCCACTAGTACTCTTTTGGTCATCCACACAACCAACCCAATCTGCATCGGTATAAGCACTTAAAGTGAAATCAGTATCCTTAGGATACCCAAGCCATAATCCGAAGTGCCTTTAAGATATCTAAATATCCTCTTCATGGTTGTAACATGTGCTTTAGGTTATTCTTGAAATCTGACAACTAAGCATACTGCATGCACGATGTCTAGTCTAGTAGCAATAAGATACAGTAGTCCACCAATCATAGATCTGTACTTGCTCTGATTAGCTTTAGCAAATTCATCATCTTTACTCAGCTTACATCTAGTCACCATAGGAGAACTAACCGGTTTGGAGTCATCCATTCCAAACTTATTTAACAACTCTTTGACATATTTTAATTGTGAAATGAATATCCCCTTATCAGTTTGATTTACTTGAAGACCAAGAAAGAAATTCAACTCACCAATCATGGACATCTCAAACTCTTTTTACATTTCCTCTACAAATCTCTTACACATACCTTCATTTCCTCCAAAGATGATATCATCAACACCTACTATCGCTATCAACATTTTGTTTCCTTCCATATTGAAATAAATATTGTTGTCTACAGAGCCCTTATTAAACTTTTGCAATGTCAAATATCTGTCTAATCGAGCATACCATGCTCTGGGAGCTTGTTTCAATCCATACAATACCTTTTTCAACTTACAAACCATATTTAGTTTTTCTGATAACTAAAATCCTTCAGGTTGTTCCATGTATAGCACTTCTTCCAGTTCTCCATCATCTGATATACCTTGAAATCCTTGTGGATAGAAAATACAAAAAACATCCTAATAGCTTCCATTCTTGCCACTGGGGAAAATGTCTCTTCAAATTCTATGCATTCAACTTGTGAGTATCCCTTGCATACAAGTCTTGCTTTGTTTCTTACAACTTCACCATTCTTATTCAACTTATTCTTGAACACCCACTTCAAACCAATTACATTCTTATTCTCAATTCTAGGAACCAGATCCCATGTTTGATTCTTCTCTATTTGCTGCAACTCTTCTTTCATAGCTCTAACTCAACTCTCATATTCACATGCTTCACACATAGACTTAGGTTCTATTTTAGAAAGTAAACACAAATTTACCTTAGCTGCTACTTTACTTCCTGTCTTCACACCTTCACTCTTATATCCAATTATTTGTTCCTCTGGATGGTTCTTCTATACATACTTAGGAGTCTTAGGAGAAAGTTTCGGTGTTTATTCTTCTTCTTCTTCAGTTTGTTCTTCTTCCTCTTCCTTATTTTCTTCAGGTATTGGTCTGCAGATAGGATCATCTAGTTCAACTTCACTTATCTCAATAGGTCTGTGCATATCCTCATCAACCTTCACATTATCACTCTCAACAATCTTCCTCAATATTTTATTAAAGCATCTATATGCTTTGCTATTAGTTGAGTATCCAAGGAAAATCCCTTCATCACATCTAGCATCAAACTTCCCAAGATTCTCATCATGTGTTTTAATGTAACATCTGCTTCCAAACACCTTAAAATACTTCACAGTAGGAGCCTTACCAGTCCATAACTCATAAGGAATCTTTGTGTTTTTGCCTATGATATGAACTCTGTTAAGAACATAAATGGTAGTGTGTATTTCCTCTCTCCAGTACACATCAAGTACATTTGCATCTTTCATCATGGTTCATGCAACTTCTTGTACAATCTAGTTCTTTCTCTCAACAACTCCATTCTGCTGAGGAGTTCTAGGAGTAGAAAAATGTCTCTTTATGCCACACTCTTCAAAAAATGCATTAAACTCACTAGAAGTGAATTCTCCACCTCTATCAGATCTCAAACGCTTGATTCTCATGTTCACTTCATTTTCTACTCTGTCCTTGAACACTTTAAACCTATCCAGAGCCTAAGTCTTCTTTCTAAGAAAATCAACCCATGTCATTCAAGAATAATCATCAATAAGGAGCATGAAATACCTGTCACCGTTTAGGCTTCCTTCTCTAGTAGGACCATAGAGGTCTATATGGATTCATTCTAACATTCCGGTAGTTGATTGCTCTTTTCCTTTAAAACTACATCTTGTCTGTTTCTCCAACTAACAACTTTTGCAAATAGTATTAGCGGGCTTTGTGATTTTAGGCAGATTTTAGACATCTCTTGAATTAATCCTGACTAGATTATCAAAGTTTAGATGTACCATTCTCTCGTGCCACAACCAACTTTCATTAACTTGAGATACACGACACTGACCATCAACATCTTTAAGTTGGTAGATGTTTCCATAAGTTCTCCTTCCTGCAACAACCATAGTTCCAGAACCCTTTTTGATCTCACAGGTGTTATCCTGAAACACAAGTTTGAAACCTTTGCTACACATCTGTCCAACACTCAAAAGGTTATGCCTTAATCCTTTTACATAATATACATCATCAATGTTGTGTATTCCATCAAAACTAATTGTACCCTTCCCAACAATCTTTGCTCCTGAATCATCACCAAACATGACCAAACCACCATCATACTTTTCAAGTTTAGTGAACTTACTTTTATCTTTGGTCATGTGATTTGAACATCCAGTGTCAATCACCCAATAGTCTTCATCATATCTAGCATGAAAGACAATAACCAAAGCACCTTCCATCTCATCCTTCTTGTTCTCTAAATCACTTTCTCTTGCACATCTTCCAGAGTTAGCAAACATAAATTTATTCCCCAAGGCTAAAAACAAGCATTCACTATCATCACCCTCATAATCAGATTCATCATCAGAGATACCAACTTCTTCTCTAACATAATACTTCTTGAACTTTTTATCCCTTTCTAACTTTATGATCTCTATTCTTCTTATGTACAACTCTATTTGGACATATTGAAGCATAATGACCAATATTACCACAACCAAAACATTTAAAGGGAAACATACTTTTCTTCAACTTCCTTGTAAAGTTTTCTTCTAACTTGTCTGAACCATCACTATCCAGATCATCTTCAGTCTTTGTTGCTTTAAATGTTCATTTTGTCTACTCCTCTTTCTTTCCAAACTTTCTCATCGTAAATGTAGTCAAGGTTCCAAACAGTTGTTCTTTAGTAAACTTCTTAGGATCATACACTTCTTCAATAGCTGAAACCTTATCACTATAACTCTCCAAAAGGGTCATCAAGATCTTCTCCATCACATCTTCATCAGTCAGAGTGCCTCCTTGTATTTTCACATCAATCACTGCAATATAAACTCTCTGGAAATAGCTCGCAATATCTTCACCTTCTTCCATTTTCAAATTCTTATATCTTTGCTTTGTTGTTAGCTTCTTTGAAAATTTCACTCTATCATTTCCTTCATAAATATCTTCCAACTTCTTCCACACTTCATAAGCAGTTCCCAAAGAAATAACTTTTGTTCGCTCAGTCTTAGATAAAGCACTGTAGATCACAAACCTCACTTTTTCATTCTCCTCATAAGTAGAAACCTCATTTGCAGTAGAAGGACCACTTGCCAGTGCAACATACTTCGTCTCAAAAACCTTCCAGGTCTTGTAACCAAGAGATATTATGTAACCTCTCATTTGCACTTTCCAATCATTGTAGCCTGATCCATCAAACATAGGGATCACCAATTTGTGCCCCATCAGATCTACCTCAAGCGGTTAAGCTCTTCACCAAGGAACCAAAGCTCTGATACCAATTGTTGAAAGGAACAAGACAACTAAGAAGGAGGGGTGAATTAGTTGTCTCCAAACTCAAATCCAAATCTCAAACACATCAATTTCTTATCTACTTAATTTTTTTATTAAGTATGAACATAAAATGTAGATAACAGAAAGCAATATCAACATAGGAAACACCATATTTACGTGGAAACCCAATGAGGGAAAAACCACGGCGAGGATTAACTCACAATATAATGTAATAGAAAAATTGAATACAAGAAGCTCACTGCTTACAGAAAGGACTCATTGTCCAACAGGGAGGCTCATTGCCTATAGATACAAAAGATTATAGTAAAGATCCACCACAATAGGTTACACACATTCATAGCCTTGATTAGAAGAATTGTAGAAATCATCAGCTCACTGCTTTTAGGAATATAACACATTAAAGTATTGTTGCCTTAATTCACTTTCACACAACTCTAATTTTCTTCTTGATTCCTCACTTATTCACAACATCTTGACTTGCATTTATACCCTCTTCAACCCTAGAAGACATTCTCCAAGGTTGGATACATACGCTTCATTTCATAAATTCAGATTAGGTCTACAACTTAGCATTCCCACAGTGGAAACGAATGAGAGTGGACCATGCCAACACTTAACTAGGACCACAAAAAACATCTCAAATCAATCACACACTTCCTCAATTAAAACTTATCCTTCATATGAAGTGTAAACACCAGGTCGGCCAAACGTAATGAAAACACAAATGAACATTGAAGTACATGCTTTCCAACAAGAAGATAATATGTGAAAAACATAACGCACTTCATCATGCATGAGAGCACATCTTAGATACCTTCAGATACATCCACATCATCTGCAACAACCTTTAAACCCTGAACACTTCTCACCAGTCCATCCAAACAGTACAAATACACATAGTAATACTGAAACTCATCTTCTAGAGCACAAAACCACAAACATGTTTTCCATAACATAGGGAACACCATTACAAGACATATTCTAGATATGCAAGACCTAAAACAAAATATTGGAGGACTGCAGAGCAGAGACATTTCTCCTAGTCCATAGACAAACAACTCTATCAAACCAGTTCACACACTGGTGAACACAACTTTCACTCTCCATCAAACCAGAAGCTACAAGCTAGGAGATATCACCACCAGATTCCCATAAACAACCCTTCAGATCCACACAAGCATAGGATCAACACAGAAGAAACATGAAGCACATATTGGAGCACATTCTGAACACATACATAACTCTGACTTCACTCTTTATTAATTTTCTCAAAAGCACTTGGTAACCCATCATATCAGCATCTTTGCAGAACTATAAAGATAGCTCCACGTACTCATAACATCTCAAAAACATCTCAACTATACATGCACAACCTGCAACATCTTGTACTATGTTGACATCAATGACAACATTAATGACAACACTACCAAACTTGCTCATACTTGCAACAATCATATGATATTCTTATATCCTCTAATGTTTGCTTCATCCACAACACCTGTGTGCAACAAGATGTTGTTGCATTATATTCTACCTCTGTAGTAGATAATTACATTGAATCCTTCTTCTTGCTCAACTAGGAAACTAATCTATTTCTAAGAAAGAAAGTACCTCCACTTGTACTTCTTCTATCATATGCACAACCTACCCACTCTGCATTTGTATATGCACTCAAAGAGAAATAAGTATCCATAGGATACCATTAACCAAAGTTCGGAGTGCCCTTCAAGTATCTAAATATCCTTTTAATTTATACAAGATGTGACTCTCTAGTATCTTCTTGAAATATTGCCACAAGAGATACTGCATGCATTATATCCAATCTAGTAGTAGTTAGGTATAGCATTCCACCAATCATTGATTTGTACTTTCTCTTATTAACCTTAGGAGATTCATCATTTTTCCTCAACTTACAAATAGAACCATAGGAGTACACATTGGTTTAGAATCCCCCATTCCAAACATCTTCAACATTTCCTTGACATAATTTGATTGTGAAATGAAAATACCTTTTTCTGATTGACTGATTAAGGAAGAAATTCATGTCTCCCCACACATTGACATCTCAAACTATTTTTTCATATCATTTTCAAACCTCTTGCACATACCTTCATTTCAACCAAAGATAATATAATCAACATACACTTCCATAATTAGTATTTTTTCTCCCTCAACCTTGGAGTAAAGGTTGCTATCTATATTACCCTTTTTGAATCCTTGCTATAGCAAGTACTTATCCAATCTTGCATACCAAGCTCTAGGAGATTTTTTGAGTCCATATAATGCTTTCTTAAATATACAAACCATATCAACATGATCCGATAACTAAAAACCTTCTAGTCGTTTAATGCACACCTCTTCTTCTAACTCACCATTCAAGAATGAAAACTTGGCATCCATTTGATACACCTTGAAGTCTTTATGTGCTATAAAAGCCACAAAAATTCTAATAGCTTCTATCCTTGCCACTAGAGAAAAAGTCTCTTCAAAATCTATTCCTTCCACTTGTGAGTATCCCTTACACACAAGTTTAGCCTTATTTTTGAAAAAAATTCCATCGTCATTCAACTTGTTCCTAAAAACCCATTTAGTTCCTATTACATTCTTGTTTGTAGGTCTTGGGACCAATTCCCAAGTCTAATTCTTCTCAATTTGTATTAACTCTTCTTCCATAGCTTTAATCCAATTCTCATCCTTGCATGCTTCAATTACTGTTTTAGGTTCTATCTTAGAAAGTAAACAAAATTTTACATGTTCCTCTTTGAAAGAAACTTTTCTTCTTGTCAACATACCTTTGCTCTTATCTCCAATGATTTGATCTTCAAAGTGATTCTTATGCACATACTTAGGAGTCTTAGGGATATTTTCCAAAGCTTCTTCCTCTTCAACTATCATCTGCTTTTCTTTCTCTTCATATTTTCTTGTTCACTATAAGGGAATTTCATATCCTTCCATCAACACAAAAATTTGATGTGGTTCTTCATCCAATTTAACTCTTGCACTTTCAACAATCTTCTTCAACCTTTTATTATAGCACTGATAAGCTTTGCTCTTTGTAGAGTATCCAAGGAATATTCCTTCATTAGATCTTGCATCAAACTTTCCTAAGTTTTCTTCATCTCTCCTAATATAGTATTTGCTTCCAAATACTCCAAAATATTTCATAGTAGGAGTGTTTCCATACCATAACTCATAGGGAGTCTTTGAATTGTTCACTCTTGTTTGTCCTCTATTAAGCATGTATACTAAAGTATGAATAACTTCTCTCCAATAGACATATGGTAGGTTTGCTTCCTTCATCATGGTCCTTTCAACTTCTTGAATAGTTCTATTCTTTCTCTCCATAACTCCATTTTATTGAGGAGTTCTAGGGGCTGCTAACTATCTCTTAATTTTATGATCTTCACAAAAAATATTAAACTCATTGGAGGTGAACTCACCACCTCTATCAAACCTCAAGCACTCTATTTTCAAATTCATTTCATTCTCAATCATAGACTTGAATGCTTTAAACTTATCTAGAGCTTCTAATTTGTCTTTGAGAAATGTCACCCAAGTCATTCTAGAATAGTCATCAATAAACAACATAAAATACTTGTCACCATGAGAGCTTCTTATTTTGGTTAGTCCACATATGTCTATATGCACCAACTCCAAAGGTCCTATAATAGAATATTCTTTAGTCTTGAACCTCTTCTTTGTTTGCTTTCCAAACTAACATTCATCGCAAATTACATTGATAGGCTTTATAATTATTGGCAGATCTCTCATAAAATCAGTAGAATTGATCTTTGTTAGGCTGTCAAAATTGATGTGACCCATTCTTCTATGTTATAGCCAAATTTCATTTATTTGAGACATAGAGCACTTAGCACCACTACATTTGAGTTGGTAAACATCACCTTTTGTACTTATCCCTACAACAACCAAAGTTCTAGACCTTCCTTTTTTGATTTCACAACCATCATCTTAAAACACCAAATTGTATCCTCTACTACACATCTGTCCTGCACTAAAAAGATTATGCTAGAGACCCTTGACATAAATATCATCATCTATTTTATGCTTTCCATCAAAACTAATTGAACATTTTCCACAAATCTTAGCAGATGTATCATCACCAAACTTAACAAAACCACCATCATACTTCTAAAGTTTAATAAAATTACTCTTATCACCTGCCATATGATTTGAGCATCCACTATCAATTATCCAATAATTGCTTTCCTCTCTTGCATGAAAATTAGTCCATAGTTTGTTATGACCTATTTCTGGATTCCTTTCCTTCACACATCTTTTAGAATTAGTAGAATTAGTTCCAACATTTAGAGCCATGAACAAGCATTCATCACTATCATCATCAAGATAGTTTGATTCCTTATCAATAAATACCATTTTATTTTTCAACATAATAACTCTTCTTGATGGATTTACCTTTATGATCCTTATGTTTATCATTTACAAATTTTATTGGAAATTTAGAAGCATAATGACCTATCTTTCCATAATTAAAGCATTTAAAGGGTATCACATTTTCCTACGCTCCTTTTCAATCTCCTTACAAAATTTGCTTCCACTTCGTCAAGATCATCAGGATCTAATTCATCATCCTTTTCTGCCTTGCTGACTTTAAAGGAAGTTTCTTTCTTTGTAGCATCTTGACCAACTCTCTTAATTCATAAGAAATTAAGGCACCAAACATTTGATTTCTAGAATATTGATTTAAATTCTGAGCTTCCTTAATAGAAGAAACTTTAGAACTTTAAGTTTTAGGAAGAGTTCTCAATACCTTTTTTACAACTTTGCTTTCTTCTAGCTTACCACCAAGACCATTGATAGCATTGATCAATTCATCCACTCTGAGCATGTAGGCTATAATATCTTCATCTTCAAACATCCTTAGAGTTTCAAATTTGGATTTGTAATTTTACATCTTTTCTTGCTTGACTTTATCATATCCTTCATAAATACTCTCCAACTTTGTCCAAATCTCTTTAGCAAGTTTCAGGCTTATCACCTTTCCAAGTTCAGAATCAGAAAGACCACTTAAGGTAACATTTCTTTCTTTTCCATTATCCTCATAATCCTTGATATCATCATCACTTGTCGAACCATTAGAAGGAAAGGTATATCTTTTTTCAATTGATTTCTAGACTCCAAATACTAGAGAGATGAGAAAAGATTCCATCCTAGCTTTCTAGTAAGCATAATTTGTTCCAAAAAACATAGGAGCTTTGATACCGTTCTTGTGTGCCATCTAGATCTACCTCAAGTAGTTAATCTTTCTCCAAGGAACCCAAGCTTTGATACCGATTCTTAGATGCATAAGAAAATTGAGAGGGGGTTGAATCAATTGTCCATTAAAACATTCAATCCCTCATTAAATTTCAAACCCTTATCAACATTTAACCCTCATTAAGCATTAGAAAAATGTAAACATGTGAAACAACAATGCAAACAAATCAAAATACAATAAAACACCAGATTTACATGGAAATCCCTAAGTAGCGAAAAACCACAGTGATGATTAGCTCACATATATACATGTATAATAATACTGAATACAATAGGCTCACTACCATAGGGATCACTGCCAAAAAGAGGAGAAGGTTTCTTTGCTAAGGGCTCACTACCCAAAGTGCTCACTATTTGGAAGAAAGAATAAAGAAGAAAATTGTTACAGAGTGATTCTCTATCTCAAAGCAACAAGAAAGATCCACCATAACAATTCTACACCATCCACAACCTTTAGATCACTACCTCCAACAAATTTAGGTACACCTAAAAGGTAGACACCTTTTGCTCACTACATTTGAAGTTATAATAATTTAAGATCATACTTAGATAACCACACTTGATCACATTAACATCATTACATTTATCCACACTTGCCTCCAATAAATCACCTTGCATTTAATTAATCCATAACCTAAACAATCTTAATTAGGTTAGCCTTAATGAAACATATGCACCTCAAACATGGAACACCAAAAAGGTCGACACCAAACACTTATAAAATGGAAATAAGTGAAGGTAGACCACACCAAGGGTTAAATAGGACCAAAATATACATGAAAACGCTTTTCCACACTTCCATAAACAAAAAAAAACCTCCAAATTAGAGCTAACACGTCAGGTTGGCCAAACCAATACTAACACTAAAAAGCTACCACATACATGCCTCTCTAGGTCTGGAAAAACCACGTAACCACATATAACCACTTCTAAACTTTCCAAAATATTCCACATCATTAGAATATCCAACACCACTGTTGTAGCCACCTAAAAATGAAGAACACATTCATTTTGTGTAGCTAGACACATTGCCATTGAACTTCAACACATGAACCAATCTTGTAGAAAAACTCAATACTCAACACTCCATGGGAAAGTAGATATAGAAATTATAAGCACATTTCTAAATCTGCAAGACAAGAAACAACATTGTGGAGAAATGTGAATCAGTTCCATTTCTCTCAAACAACCTTCTTCATAGGTAAACACTCTATCAAACACAACTTCAACTAACACATGATCTAGAACTTAAAAATTTAGATATAACACCTCTGAACACCCCTAATCATCATGTCCAAAATGAACAAGAATATTTTCAACCATGAAGAAATGTGAAATACAACACTGAACACACATTTTTTACCATGTACATATTTTATTCAAATTTTATAAAAGCACTTGAAAACAAAGTGAACTAGCTACATCAACAAAACCACAAATATTTCCTCAACTATCTACAACACCTACAACACTTGCTTAATACCAAAAACATTTCTTGCCATGCCTATACTAGAGGTTTACATTACCAAAACATATCCACAATAGCATCAATATTGAAAACACTAAAGACAACACCACCAACAACTCCAATACTAGGGATTGACATCAATAACAACACTAGCAATCTCCAACAATATCCATACTATTGACATCAAAGGAAACACCTATATCATACTTGAAATAGAACTACACTCTTTAGATTGTCTCTCTATTTCAATCTTTTGGCAATATGTTGAGACATATGTGCCGCAAAAATCAAACATGTGACACACATCCGTGGAGCTCATCTCAACAACATTACCCTACCATGACTAACTTGAAGTATACTACTCATGAGGAAGAATATGAGCTACACCCCCTAAAAATAAGTTTTCATAGGCATCCATGTGATTAACACAATCAAACTCATTGTGTAAAATCATCATACAAACATCATCAGTTGTACCAACATGTCTTTACATTTTTATTTTCATGTACAACTAGATCTATGTTATCCTCATGAAAACATTCAGTGACAACTTCAAAACTAGAAAAAGAGACAAAATAAGGTAATAAATCAAACAAGGAATAAATTTCTTATTCATCACTTACATCACCATCATATGCATTCCCAACATAATCAGCTACTTGAACCAACTGATTCAATGAATCTCTTGCATACACATATTCTTCTCTGTCTATACTACTGCAACAATCAACATAGTCATACCCCATATCTGCAGATTGGAAATCATCATTGATTTCTTCATTAGAACTCCCCATGAATGATTGCTCCAACTGAAGTTCACTACACACTTTGTCACTTTCATCTGATATAGAGAGCTGACTCTCTATATCTACAGTTTCAAAATCAATAGAAGGTATGATTTCAGATATTTCTTTCATCACATCATGCCTTACAACTTGGATATTGTTCTTGTACTCTATTTTTAAACACACTCCGTCTGGGGGTTGATCAAAAGAATAACTCTCATGACAATAGGATGCATCATTTCCTATCATATACCATATAGAATCATATTAGCAAGCCTAAAAAATTACTATCACATAATCGAGATAGGAAACCATTTCCATACTTCCCTACTATCCTATAAACAATTGAAAGGAACTAATATATCAATTCAATTCTATAAGGCTTCAAATTTTGTGGTATTGTACTTAGGCCTAGATCATCTAATTATGATACAACAAAAAATATTTCATGAATCTATCATGAAAATAATATGGGGATTCACCCTCATATCTTTTTATACCACATAATACATCAATAGGTAAATTTTTTTCAACCATAGCTTCACAGTCTTCTTCAAAATCTTCTTGAATGTGTAGAGGCATATTGTCAAATAAGAATTCATTATTCACTTCACCAAACTGATATGTGAATAGTATCTCAATCTCATGCCATGAAAAAATAGAATGCAAATGAAAATTATAAAACCAATCCTTAGCATTATTTTGTAAAGTTCTTACAATTTTTTTTTATGAAAACATCCTCCTCTACTATCTGACATTCCACCATCAAACTGGTGAATACCTGCAAATGTCTTGATGTCAAATCTTCATAACCTCCTCTAAAATTAGTTAGGAATTCATTTATTTCTCTTGGGGAAGAGTGTGGATAACCTTGGATTTTACTAAAATCTAGAGGGTTAATCTTTCTATAGAGAATTTTTTCTTCTGAAGATATGAATGTGGTTTAGTCATGCTACTATAACTTGTAAAGGGGGAATCAAAATGTCTATACATATTTGTAAAGGAAAGATATACCCCTCCACAAGTATCCCTTTTCTTCTAGTGATTTAAAGAACTAAATAAGGGACAATATTTACTAGAAATTTATTGTTGACCTTTATACAAAATATATCAATGGATAAATACCTAGAAAATGTTACAAATCAACTCTTTTGATGTAAATTTTTTATTGTAGAGTCACCACCTCTATAAAAGAGGAAATGATCTTCAAGTAGCAGGGAGATCCTTCAAAGATCAAAATATTTTTGAGTTCTCTCCACCAAAAGAGCACCATGTTGTGTATTTTACACACACACCCCATCAGAATGGGGACCACCTCTTTCAATTTTGCTTTAGGTTGCCTCTTTTTCCCTTAAGAGATGGGTCCTTAAAATTTTGATGATTTCGTTTTCCAGATTTCATGAAGATCATTGAAATTGAAAAGTGAGTAAGGTTTGTAACAACTTTCTAGAGGTCTAAGACTTTGAAGATCATCACTTAAGAGTTCCTCATGCTAAACTTGGCTCAGATTCGAAGATTTCTTACCTTTTGGAATTTCTCGACAACTTTGAGTCCACAAATTTCCTACCTTTGTGAAATCCCCGATGCCTTGGCTATCACAAATTTTTCACCTTTGGGAAATCCCCGATGGATTATTTCATCATGTATTTCTTTTGTCTATATATTCTCTAGTTACCTCTATCCCATAAATTTCATGTTGCTATGAATTCTTCGATGAGTATCCTGCCACAGATTTCACAAGGTCTTGGATTTTTTGATGAGCGCACTATCACATATTTCATGAGGGGATGAAATCCTCGATGTTGCAAAAAGGTCATGTCAAGCATTTAATGCACTCTATGATATGAATATTTCTCATTAATGGTGATGTGATGAATGGTTTTTAAGTGAAATATGAAAGTCATTTCTTCACTTTATGGTTACTATTGTAATTTGTGAGTCTAAGCAAAAGAGTTGAGTATCCAAGAGTGATTGAAAGCTAGGGTTTCATAGATTGTTGTGTGGGATCTCCATTGGTGATTGAAGCTCGTCGACTAGTCTACACTTTGCATATCCATTATTTGAGTTCAAATGTAGGGTTATCCCTTTATTTTTCATTTGAAGCAATGATTGATTCAACATGAGCTAGCTATTTTTGTTTTATTTTTTGATTCAAAGCTCCTTCTATATTTTGCTGAGATTTCATTTCATATGGGTTTTATTTAAAGCTAGGGCATCAAGTTTGCATAGCTAGTCACAAAACTAGGGTTAAGGTAATTTGTGATGAGTTAATGCACATCTCAAAGCCCTAAAATTTTGTGAATTTGGCTTACAAGATTATCAAATACCTACATTTTGTGCATCTTTGGCAAGTTAATAGATAGTAAGATGCATGATTAGGTTGAAATTAGGGTTTGTGGTAAAATGGTTAAACTACATTACATGACCAAACCATCATACGGTTTTATCTTGAAGTGAGATTCAATCCTTAGTTGATGATGGCCTAGGAAAGATTGGTATGAACACATCTATCTTAAAACCTAAGGCATCTTGACCAATTGAAATGTATGTGGATGAGTAACGAAGGAGTAAAATTGCTATATGGTCACTATCAAACTTAATAATAAGGGTATTTTGGTCTTTCTTGTGCATAAAAGTCTTACATGATTATGAAATATTCACCTCTTCACATGTGTTTCATGCACCCTCAAAATCCCCAACAAACTTACATAGTCGAATGCCCTAATACTTTGTCAAAATTTGAAGTTTCAAATTTTTGTCGCTAAATCCTTTCATCCTTGAAATCCTCAGGCTTAATCTTTATCGCTGAATTCTTAGCCTTGTGAAATTCCCAGAAGTTATTCAATCATTAAGTTCATGGAGTCTTGAAATACCAGAATCAAAATTCATCATAGATTTCTCTGTTGATTGAAAAATCTGATGAACTCTTTGTCACTTATTCCATGGGCACTTGAAATACTTGACATATTTTTCTATCACAAAATCCACTTACCTGTGAAATCTTCGATGAACTATTTGTCACAGATTTTGTGACCAGCTGAAAAACTCAATGCACCTTGGTGTTGCTAAATTCCAATCTCCCCAAAATCCCTAACAACTTTGTTTGTTGTGGATTCCTCCTCTAGCTGAAATCCATAAAAAATTTCATCGATAATTTCTTGAATGTCTGGATTTTCTGAGGAACTGTGAGGGATCATGATTTATGCTTTTAAAAGTTTTAATTCTCTAACATAGAAGTATTCTTGGATATAAATGTTAGAATTTCACACATAAATGATGAGCCAAAATGATACTTTGCTGACATGCTTCCTTGCAATTTGGATTTCTCATCACTCTGAAATCCCCAATGGGTTCCCTATCATGTATTTCCTTAGTTGATGAAATCTATATATTTCCTGTAAGGGTGAAATCTCTAGATTTCTTGTGTGGCAAAGCCAATGACTATTTTGAGATTACATTTAGGGGTTATGAACTTTATTTCTTAGGCATGATTATTGATGATATGATTTTATATGTTGTCTATTTTAATGTCTTGATTATGCTAACCCCTTTATTTGATGTTCTATATTTTGGAATTTCAAGTGATTATGCTATTGTGGCTAACAAATATAGGTATAATCAAGCAAGGCTAAGATAGGGAAAGGAAATAAAACTTTAGCACCAAAAAAGAGTAATTTTCAAGAGTAGAAAAGATGAAGTATGACTTCAAAGGAATGCTCCCAGAGTCAAAGATTGCTTCATATTGGGGAGAGTTTGGGGATACCAACCTTGGACACATTGATCTAGAATATTTCAAAAAGAGTATGCATTTCCTAGCCCCAATGAGCTAGCTAGGAGATTGGTTAAGATTGGGTTAGCTCAGGATGTAGGGTTCCCTGCATCTATTCGATGCCTTGAACTAATAGTTGAATGCTTCAAACATTATGATTCAGATAGAAGAGTGATAATTGGCCCACAAGGGGGGATATTAGCCAATATCATTGAGGAGTCCTTGGTTGAAGCTTTTGGGATTCCTTCACACCATAAGCTAGTCAAGTTTAAGATCAACACAGTTAAGAAGTTTTACATTGACAACCCTGAGAAGGCCCTTGAAATCATGAATGCCACATGGATTGATAATCCTAGATATCATTTCTCTAAGTTTCCCAATATTTTGCATAGAAATGACTTCAAGGTGGAATATAATGACATGATCACTCTCCTCAAAAGAGTGATGGGACTAGAGAAGGCATCTCTATTTGAAGATTGGATGTTTTAAGTAATATTAGAATTGTAAAAGGAACACCCTACATGTAGGACATCTATAGAGGGAATGGAGCTTGTTAACAAGTATGGGTATTGGTTCCTGTAATTCCCCAAATTCATATATATCAGAGTACATGGTTTCCCGCTTGTACCATATAGATTGCCTCAATGCCCAACAAATAAATTGATTTTGCTAGAGGTGACAAGAAAGTTAGATGCATTTGATAAAGTGCTAAAGAATCTTCACAAGACAGGTATTGGAGGAGAGTTCCCTCTAAAGATCAATGGTTGGGAAGCTTTCCCTTCCTTTCCAAGTGCACAACATTCAGAGATAGATGGAATAATTCCACCTACCAACACACACGCTGAGAAGATATTTTGGTCCATATGGAGTGGCACAAAAGGATGCCACTATAAACTATCGACATAAGGCCAATATTGAAGACTACTAGGCCAACTACAAGGATGAGTTAGAAGTTTTCAAGAGGCACTTTTCTATGTTGTCACTAAAAATTATAAGGCTATACTAAATAATGGATGTTCCTGACCAAGTGGAGGATTTAGATGATGTAATTCAACATCATGATTATGTGGATGTATCAAATAAAACCCTCCCTCCAATTGACTGGGTAGAAGAGGAGATTATAGAACTAACCCAGGTCACTTCCCCTATAATAAAATACTCTAAGTAATGGTAAAAGCATACAATATTAGAGTTAGAGGAAGATGGAGTGAAGTTCACATATGATTTAATGGGTGACCTTGAGTCACAATAATCCTAAGAAGAAGAATCAAATAATGAAGAAAAGGTTGTTGAAGGAGAAGATTCTGAGGAAGATAGACCTTTAGTTATCAAGAGAACAAAGGGAAAGCAGAAGAATAAGGTCAAAATAGAGGAGAATCAAAGGCAACCTATCTCAAAGAAAAAGAAGCCCACCAAAACAATTACTAAAGAGACATCTACAAAGGTAAATTTTTTGAATCTTTTTATTAAAAATCTAAGAAATGCATTTTGTAGAGAATGTCGTTCTAAGTAGACCCAGATCGTCCTTTTTTCAAAAAACTAATTTTCCACCAACATGCAAGAACCCCTCAAAAATTTAATCTACGAAACAATTTTTTTTGGGAAAATAAAAAATATGAGTTTTATAGGTGCTCGAGAGCTAAAGAGACCCAAATCATCCATTTTTTTTTTAAATAAGTTGTTTTTGAGAAAGATAGTTTTTTTTTTTAAAGTAGAAGCAGTAGAGGTAACATAGGAAAATTGTTTGAATCTTTTTATGAAAAATCTGAGAAATGGGTTTTGTAGAGAATGTCGTTTCGAATAGACCTAGATTGTCCTCTTTCGAAAATCTTATTTTTCACCAACATGCAAGAACTCCTCAAAAATAGAATCTACGAAATAATTTTTTTGGGAAAATAAAAAATATGGGTTTTATAGGTACTCGTGTGCTAAAGAGACCCAAATCTTATGTTCTATGAAAAAATAAGTTCTTGAAAAAAAGGATATTTTTGAAAAGTAGAAACAAAAGAGGTAACAGAGGCAGTTTTTTTGAATCAATTTATGAAAAATCTGAGAAATGGGTTTTTACAGAGAATGTCTTTTTGAGTAGACCCAGATCATCCTTTTTTTGAAAAACTAATTTTTCACCAACATACAAGAACCCCCTGAAAGATAGAATCTACGAAAGAATTTTTTTTAGGAAAATAAAAAATAAGGGTTTTATAGGTGCTCGTGTGCTGAAGAGATTTAGATCATCTATTTATTTTTTTAAAAGTAGTTCTTGAAAAAAATAGATTGTTTAAAAAAGTAGAAGCAGTAGAGGTAACAAACGCAAACTTTTTGAATCTTTTATGAAAAATATGAGAAATGGGTTTTGTAGAGAATGTCGTTCTGAGTAAAACTTAGATCGTGATTTTTTTGAAAAACTAATTTTTCACCAACATGAAAGAACCCCTCAAAAATAGAATCTACGAAACAATTTTTTTCTAAAAATAAAAAATATAGGTTTTATAGGTGCTCATGTGCTAAAGAGACCTAGATCATCTATTTTTTGAAGAAATAAGTTGTTTTTGAAAATGATAGATTCTTTTTAAAAGTAGAAGCACTAGAGGTAACAAAGACAAATTTTTTCAATATTTTTATGAAAAATCCCATAAATGGGTTTTGTAGAGATTGTCGTTCTGGGTAGATCCAGATTGTCCTTTTTTTGAAAAACTAATTTTTCACCAACATGCAAAAACTCCTCAAAAATATAATCTACGAAACAAATTATTTTGGGAAAATCAAAATATCGGTTGTATAGGTGCTTGTGTGCTCAAGAGACCCTAATCGTCCATTTTTAGAAAAAAATTAGTTGTTCTTGAAAAACATTGACTTTTTTGAAAAGTAGTAGATGTAAGAGAGGACATTTTTTTGAATCTTTTTATGAAAAATCTGAGAAATGGGTTTTGTAGAGAATGTCATTTTGAGTAGACCTAGATTGTCCTTTTTTCGAAAAACTTATTTTTCACCAACTTGCAAGAAAAAATAATCTACAAAACAATTTTTTTGGGAAAATAAAAAATATCGGTTTTATAGGTGCTCGTGTGCTGAAGACACCCAAATCATCTGTTATTCTAAAAAATAAGTTTTTCTTGAAAAAGATAGATTTTTTTGAAAAGTAGACGCAGTAGAGGCAATAGAGGCAAATATTTTGAATCTTTGTTATGAAAAATCTAAGAAATGGGTTTTGTAGAGAATGTCATTCTGAGTAGACACATCTCGTCCTTTTTTCAAAAAACTAATTTTTCATCAACATGCAAGAAACCCTCAAAAATAGAATCTACGAAATAATATTTTTTGGGAAAATTGAAAATATGGGTTTTATAGATGCTCATGCAGTAAAGAAACCCAGATCATCCATTTTTTTATAAAATAAGTTGATCATGAAAAAGACAATTTTTTTTGAAAAGCAGAAGCAGTAGAGGTAACAGAGGCAAATTTTTTTGAATCTTTCTATGAAAAATCCTATACACGTGTATAAAACCCATATTTTCAATTTTCCCCAAAAAAATTGAGTAATAGCCCCACCTAGTAAAACGCTCATGTTTGAGTTTTCATGGGCCATCGATCAACTTTGGTGACTACGATTGTGGATTACTCTGTAGTTGTGCATTTTATATGCGTATTTTCTATCAGCTTTCGCGAACCTTCATTTTTCGTTGAGTTATAGCCACACTTAGGAAATTGCTCATGTTTGAGTTTTCGTGTGCCATTAATCAACGTTGGTGACTACGATTGTGGATTGCATTGTAGTTGTCCATTCTATCCGCATATTTTCTATTGCCTTTCGTGAACCTTCATTTTTTATTAAGTTATAGACGCATTTAGGGAACCGCTCGAGTTTGAGGTTTCATGGGCCATTGATCAAATTTGGTGACTACGCTTATGGATTAGAGTGTAGTTTTCAATTCTATATGTGTATTTTCGATCACCTTTTGTGAACCTTCATTTTTATTTGAGTTATAGCCGCATTTAGGAAATTGCTCATGTTTGAGCTTTTCTGGGCCATCGATCCACTTTGTACGCATAGTTTTAATCACCTTTCATGAACCTTTATTTTTTGTTGAGTTATAGCCCCATTTAGGAAAACTCTCATGTTTGAAATTTCGTGGGCCATCGATCAACTTTGGTGACTACAACTGTGGATTACACTGTAGTTGTGCATTCTATACGTGTATTTTATATCGTTTTTCATGAACCTTCATTTTTCATTGAGTTATAGTTGTACTTAGGAAACCTCTCGTATTTGAGTTTTCATGGGCCATCGATAAACTTTGGTGACTACGATTGTGGATTGCACTATAGTTGTCCATTTTGTACACGTATTTTCTATCGCCTTTTCTAAACCTTCACTATTTTTTGAGTTATAGCCGCATTTAGGAAACTACTTGTATTGGAGTTTTTGTGGGCCACCGATCAACTTTGGTGACTACGATTGTGGATTACACTGTAGTTATTCATTCTATACATGTAATTTCCATCGCCTTTCACAAACCTTCATTCTTTGTTGAGTTATAGGCGCATTTAGGAAACCGCTCATGTTTGAATTTTTGTGGGCCATCAATCAACTTTAGTGAATAGGATTCTGGATTGTACTATAGTTGTGCATTCTCTACGCGCATATTTTTAATCACCTTTCACGAACCTTTATTTTTTGTTGAGTTATAGCCGCATTTATAAAATGCTTGTGTTTGAGTTTTTGTGGGCCACCGATCAACTTTGGTGACTACGATTGTGGATTGCACTGTAGTTGTCCATTCTATACGCGTATTTTCTATCGCCTTTTGAATACCTCCAGTTTTTGTTGAGTTATAGCTGCATTTAGGAAACCGGTCATGTTTGAATTTTTTTGGGCCATCAATCAACTTTGCTGAATGCGATTGTGGATTGAACTATAGTTATGCATTCTGTACACATTTTTAATCGCCTTTCAAGAATGTTCATTTTTTTTAATTATAGCCGCATTTAGGAAAGCGCTCGTGTTTGAGTTTTTCTGGGCCGTCGATCATATTTGGTGACTACGATTGTGGATTACAGTGTAGTTGTGGATTCTATATGAATATTTTCTATCGCTTTTCGCGAACCTTCATTTATATTTGAGTTATAGCTGGAATTAGAAAACTGCTCGTGTTTGAGTTTTCATGGGCCATCGATCAACTTTGGTGACTATGATTGTGGATGGCACTGTAGTTGTCCATTCTATATGTGTATTCTCTATCGCATTTCGTGAACCTTCATTTTTTGTTGAGTTATAGCTGCATTTAGGAAACCGCTCGAGTTTGAGTTTTCGTGGGCCATCGATTAACTTTGGTGACTATGCTTGTGCATTACATTGTAGTTGTGCAATCTATACAGGTATTTTGTATCACCTTTTGCAAACCTTCATTTTTTGTTGAGTTGTAGTTGCATTTAGGAAACCGCTCGTGTTTGAGTTTTCGTGGACCATCAATCAACTTTGGTGAGTACGAATGTGGATTGCACTATAGTTGTGCATTTTGTATGTGTATTTTCTATTACCTTTTGTGAACCTTCATTTTTTGTTGATTTATAGTCGCATTTAGGAAACTGGTCATGTTTGAGTTTTCGTGGTTCATCGATCAACTTTGGTGACTACAGTTGTGGATTGCGCTGTAGTTGTCTATTATGTACGTGTATTTTCTATCGCCTTTCGTGAACCTTCATTTTTCATTGAGTTATAGCCCCATTTAGCAAACCGCTTGATTTTGAGTTCTCATGGGCTATAGATCAAATTTGGTGACTACACTTGTGGAACCACTATAGTTGTACATTCTATAGGCGTAGTTTCTATTGCCTTTTGTGAACCTTCCTTTTTGTACAGTTATAGCCACATTTATGAAACCACTCATATTTAGGTTTTTGTGGGCCATTGATAAACTTTGGTGACTACAATTGTGGATTATGCTGTAGGTGTGCATTCTATACACGTGTTTTCACCACCATGTAATAACCCCTTAAAAATAGAATTTACAAAACATTTTTTTTGGGAAATCAAAAATATGGGTTTTATAGGTGCTTGCGTGCTAAAGAGACCCAGATCATCCATTTTTCGAAAAAATAAGTTTTTCTTGAAGTAACAGAGGCAAAAAATTTGAATCTTTTTATGAAAATTTTGAGAAATGGGTTTTGTAGAGAATGTCATTTTGAGTAAATCGAGACCATCCTTTTTTTGAAAACTAATTTTTAACCAACATGTAAAAACCCCTCAAAAATAGAATCTGCGAAACAATTTTTTTTTGGGAAAATAAAAAATATGGGTTTTATAGGTGCTCGTGTGCTAAAGAGAACCAGATCGTTTGTTTTTTGAATTTTTTTTTTTTTGAAAAAGATAGATATTTTTGAAAAGTGGAAGCAATAGAGGTAACGGAGGAAATTTTTTTGCATCTTTTTATGAAAAATATGAGAAATGGGTTTTGTAGAGAATGTCAGTTATAGTAGACCTAGATCTTCCTTTTTTTGAAAAACTAATTTTTCACCAACATGCAAGAACCCCTCAAAAATAGAATCTATGAAACATTTTTTTTGGGAAAATAAAAAATATGGGTTTTATAGGTGCTCATGTCCTCAATAGATCGAGATCTTGCATTTTTCAAAAAAATAAGTTGTTGAAAAAGATAGACTTTTTTGAAAAGTAGAATTAGTAGAGGTAACAGAGGCAAATTTTTTGATTTTATTTTGAAAAATCTGATAAATGGATTTTGTAGATAATGTTATTTTGATTAGATGCAGATCGTCCTTTTTTGAAAAGCTAATTTTTCACCAACATGCAAGAACCCCTCAAAAATAGAATCTATGAAACAATTTTTTTTCAGGAAAATCAAAATATGGGTTTTGTAGGTACTTGTGTGCTTAAGAGAAACAGATCGTCCATTGTTCGAAAAAATAAGTTGTTCTTGAAAAAGAGATTTTTTTGAAAAGTAGAAGCAGTAGAGGTAATAGAGGCAAATTTTTTGAATCTTTTTATGAAAAATATGAAAAATGAGTTTTGTAGAGAATGTCGTTCTGAGTACCCAGATCATCCTTTATGAACGAAAAACTACTTTTTCACCAACATGCAAGAACCTCTCAAAAATAGAATCTATGAAACAATTTTTCTTTTGGGAAAATTGAAATACGAGTTTTATAGGTCCTTGTGTACTCAATAGACCCTGATCGTCCGTTTTTTGAAAAAATAAGTTGTTCTTGAAAAAGATAGATTTGTTTGGAAAGTAGAAGCAATAGAGGTAACAACGACAAAAATTTTGAATCTTTTTATGAAAAATATGAGAAATGGGTTTTGTAGAGAATGTCGTTCTGAGTAACTCAGATCATCCTTTGTTCGAAAAACTAATTTTTCACCAATATGCAAGAACCCCTCAAAAATAGAATCTACAAAAAAAAATTGGAAAATTGAAAATATGGGTTTTATAGGTGTTTGTGTGCTAAAAAGACATAGATCATCTGTTTTTTGAAAAAAATAAGTTCTTGAAAAGAAAGATTTTTTCGAAAAGTAGAAGCAGTAGAGGTAACATAGGAAATTTTTTTGAATCTTTTTATGAAAAATGGGATAAATGGGTTTTGTAGACAATGTCATTTTACGTACACCCAGATCGTCCCTTTTTTGAAAAACTAATTTTTCACCAACATGCAAGAACCCCTCAAAAATAGAATCTACGAAACAATTTTGTTTGGGAAAATAAAAAATATCAGTTTTATAGATACTCATGTGCTCAAGAAACCCAGATCATCCGATTTTTGAAAAAATATGTTGTTTTTGAAAAAGATAGATTTTTTTGAAAAGTTGTAGCTATGGAGGTAATAGAGGCAATTTTTTTGAATCTTTTTATGAAAAATATGGGAGATGGGTTTTGTAGAGAATGTCATTTTGAGTAGACCCAAATCATCTTTTTTCGAAAAATTAATTTTGCAACAACATGCAAGAACCCCTCAAAAATAGAATCTACGAAACAATTGTTTTTGGAAAAACCAAAATGTGGTTTTGATAGGTGCCCGTGTGTTAAAGATACCCAAATCATCCGTTTTTTGAAAAAATAAGTTATTCTTGAAAAAGAGTTTTTTTGAAAAGTAGAAGCAATAGAGGTAACAAAGGTAAATTTTTTGAATTTTTTTATGAAAAATTTGAGAAATGGGTTTTGTAGAGAATGTCGTTCTGAATAAACCCAAATCCTCCTTTCTTTGAAAAACTTATTTTTCACCAACATGAAAGAACTCCTCAAAAATAGAATGTACGAATTTATTTTTTTGGAAAAATAAAAATATATGGTTATTATAGGTACTCTTGTGTTAAAGAGACCCAAATCTTCCGTTCTTTGAAAAGTAGAAGCAGTAGAGGTAACAGAGGCAAATTTTTTGAATCTTTTTATGAAAAATATGGGAAATGGGTTTTGTAGAGAATGTCATTTTAAGTAAACCCAAATTGTCCTATTTTTGAAAAACTTATTTTTCACCAACTTGCAAGAACCCCTTGAAAAAATAATCTACGAAGCAATATTTATGGGAAAATCGAAAATGCCGGTTTTATATATAGGTGTGTGTGTGCTAAAGAGACCCAAATCATCCGTTTTTTCAAAATATAAGTTTTTCTTGAAAAAGATAGATTTATTTTGAAAAGTAGAAGCAGTAGAGGTAATAAAGGCAAAAAAATTTAAACTTTTTTATTAAAAATCTAAAAAATGGGTTTTGTAGAGAATGTCATTCTGAGTAGACCCATATCGTCTTTTTTTTTTAAAACTAGTTTTTCATCAACATGCAAGAACCCCTAAAAAATAGAATCTACAAAACAATATTTTTTGGGAAAATTGAAAATATGAGTTTTATAGATGCTCATGTTTTAAAGAGACCCAAATCGTCTCTTTTTAAAAAAAATAAGTTGTTCTTGAAAAAGATATATTTTTTTGAAAAGCAGAAGCAGTAAAGGTAAGAGAGGCAAACTTTTTGAATCTTTCTATGAAAAATTCTATACAAGTGTATAAAACGCATATTTTCAATTTTCGCAAATTTTTTTTGTTGAGTTATAGCCCCACATAGTAAATCACTCATTCTTGAGTTTTCGTGGGCCATCGATTAACATTGGTGAGTACGATTATGGATTACACTGTAGTTGCGCATTCTATACGAGGATTTTTTATCACCTTTCACCAACCTTGATTTTTCTTTGGCTGCACTTAGGAAACTACTCGTATTTGAGTTTTTGTGCGCCATTGATCAACTTTGGTGACTACAGTTGTGGATTGCACTATAGTTGTCCATTATGTATGAATATTTTCTATCGCCTTTCATGAACCTTCATTTTTTTTGAGTTATAGCCACATTTAGAAAACTGCTCGTCTTTCATTTTTTGTGGGCCACTGATCAACTTTGGTGACTACGATTATGGATTACACCGTAGTTGTACTATAGTTGTGCATTTTGTATGCATATTTTTAATCACCTTTTAGGAACCTTCATTTTTTGTTGAGTTATAGCCGCATTTAGGAAAACGCTTGTGTTTTAGTTTTTGTGGGCCATCGATCAACTTTGGTGACTACACTTATGGATTACACTGTAGTTGTGCATTCTATATGCGTATTTTCTATTGCCTTTCGCGAAGCTTCATTTTTTGTTGAGTTATAGGTACATTTAGGAAACTGCTCGTGTTTGAGATTTTGTGGGCCATCAGTCAAGTTTGGTGACTACGATTTTGGATTGTACTCTAGTTGTGCATTCTATACGCATATTTTTAATCGCCTTTCATGAAACGTCATTTTTTGTCGAGTTATAGCTGCATTTAGGAAAATGCTCGTGTTTGAATTTTCGTGGGTCATCAATCAACTTTAGTGACTACGATTACTGATTGTACTATAATTTTGCATTCTATACTCGTATTTCCTATCGCCTTTCGTGAACCTTCATTTTTTGTTTAGTTATAGCCCCGCTCAGGAAACTGCTCGTCTTTGAGTTTTCATGGGCCATCGATCAACTTTGTTGACTACGATTGTAGATTGCAATGTAGTTGTCCATTTTGTATGCGTATTTTCTATTGCCTTTTGTGAGCCTTCATTTTTTGTTGAGTTATAGCCGCATTTAAGAAACCGCTCAAGTTTGACTTTTCATGGGCCATCAATCAACTTTGGTGACTACGCTTGTTGATTACACTGTAGTTGTGCATTCTATATGCGTGTTTTCTATCGCCTTTTGTGAACTTTCATTTTTTTTGATATATAGCCACATTTAGGAAACCGCTCTTGTTTGATTTTTTCTTGCCCATCGATCAACTTTGGTGAATACCATTGTGGATTACACTGTTGTTGTGCATTCTAAATGTCTATTTTCCATTGCCTTTTGCGAACCTTCATTTTTTGTTGAGTTATAGCCGCATTTAGGAAACCGCTCTTGCTTGAATTTTTCTTGGCCATTGATCAACTTTGGTGACTACGATTGTGGATTACATTGTAGTTGTGCATTCTATACATGTATTTTATATCAACTTTCATGAAACTTCATTTTTTATTGAGTTATAGCCACCTTTAGGAAATCGCTCAAGTTTGAGTTTTTCGTGAGCCATCGATCAACTTTGGTGACTACGATTGTGGAATACACTGTAGTTGGGCATTCTATTCATGTGCTTTCTATTGCCTTTCACAAAACTTCATTTTTTGTTTAGTTATAGCCGCAATTAGGAAACCGCTCATGTTTGAGTTTTTGTAGGTCATCAATCAAAATTTGGTGACTACGATTGTAGATTACACTATAGTTGTGCATTGTATACGCGTATTTTCTATTGCCTTTTGTGAACCTTCATTTTTCATTGAGTTATAGCTGCACTTAGGAAACTGCTCATGTTTGTGTTTTCAAGGGCCATCGATTAACTTTGGTGACTACGATTGTGGATTGCATTGTAGTTGTCCATTCTATATGCGTATTTTCTATCGCCTTTGGTGAACCTTCATTTTTTGTTCAGTTATAGCCGCATTTAAAAAACCATTCGTGTTTGAGTTTTTTTGGGACATCGATCAACTTTGGTGACTACAATTGTGGATTATACTATAGTTGAGCATTATACACACGTATTTTCTATTGGCTTTCGTGAACCTTCATTTTTATTTGAGTTATAACTGCATTTAGGAAACCGCTCATGCTTATGTTTTAGTGGACCATCAATCAACTTTGGTGACTATGATTGCAGATTACATCGTAGTTGTGCATTCTATATGCATATTTTCTATCACCTTTTGCAAACCTTCATTTTTTGCTGAGTTATAAATAGATTTAGCAAAACGCTCGTGTTTGAGTTTTCATGGGCCATCAATCAACTTCAATGACTTTGGTTGTGGATTACACCATAGTTGTGCTTTCTATAGACGTATTTTTTATGGCCTTTCACAAAACCTCATTTTTTCTTGAGTTATGGTCAGATTTAGGAAACCGCTCGTGTTTCAGTTTTCGTGAGCCATCGATGAACTTTAGTGACTACGATTGTGCATTGCATTGTAGTTGTCAATTTTGTACACGTATTTTCTATCACCTTTCGTGAACCTTCATTTTTTGTTGATATATAGTTGCATTTAGGAAACCTCCTGTGTTTGAGTTTTTTTGGGCCTTCGATCAACTTTGGTGACTACAATTTTGGATTTCATTGTAGTTGTCCATTTTGTACGCTTATTTTCTACCGCCTTTCCCAAACCTTCATTTTTTGTTGAGTTATAGCCACATTTAGGAAACTGCTCATGTTTGAGTTTTTTTTGGCCATCGATCAACTATGGTGACTATGATTGTGGATTGTACTGTAGTTGTGCATTCTATGTGCATATTTTTAATCACCTTTCTTGAACCTTTCTTTTTTGTTGAGTTATAGCCGTATTTAGGAAATTGCTTGTGTTTGAGTTTTCTTTGGCCATCGATCAACTTTGGTGACTACAATTGTGGATTTCACTATAGTTGTCCAATTTGTATGAGTATTTTCTATCACCTTTCTTGAACCTTCAATTTTTGGTGAGTTATAGCCGCATTTAGGAAACCTCCCATCTTTGAGTGTTCGTGGGCCATTGATCAATTTTGGTGTCTATGATTGTGGATTGCACTGTAGTTTTGCATTATGAACACTATTTTTCTATCGCCTTTTGTGAACCTTCATTTTTTGTTGAGTAATATAGCCGCATTTAGGAAACTGCTCATGTTTGAGTTTTGTGGGCCATCGATCAAGTTTGGTGACTACACTTGTGAATTACACTATAGTTGTGCATTCTATATTCGTATTTTTTATTGCCTTTCATGAACCTTCATTTTTCGTTGAGTTATACTCACATTTAGCAAACCACTCATGTTTAAGTTTTTGTGGGCCATCATTCAACATCGGTGACTATGATTGTGGATTGTGTTGTAGTTGTGCACTCTATACACATATTTTTAATCGCCTTTCACAAACCTTCATTTTTTGTTGTTATAGCCACATTTAAGAAAATGCTCGTGTTTGAGTTTTCATGGGCCATCCATAAACTTTGGTGACTATGATTGTGGCTTACACTCTAGTTGTGCATTCTATACATGTATTTTCTATCGTGTTTCCTGAACATTTATTTTTTGTTGAGTTATAGCCGCACTTAGAAAACCATTCATGTTTGAGTTTTTGTGGGCCATCGATGAATTTTGGTGACCAAGATTGTGGATTTTATTGTAGTTGTCCATTTTGTACGCATATTTTCTATCCCATTTCGCAAACCTTCATTTTTTGTTGAGTTATAGCCACATTTAGGAAACCGCTCATATTTGAGATTTTTTGGGCCATCTATCAACTTTGGTGACTACAATTGTGGATTGTACTGTAGTTGTGCATTTTGTACGCATATTTTTAATTGCCTTTTCATGAACCTTCAGTTTTTGTTGAGTTATAGCCGCATTTAGGAAAACACTCATGTTTGAGTTTTCGTGGGCTAGCGATCAACTTTGGTGACTATGATTGTGGACTACACTGCAGTTGTCCATTATGTACATGTACTTTCTATTGTCTTTCGCGAACCTTCATTTTTTGTTGATTTATAGCCGCAGTTAGGAAACCGCTCGAGTTTGAGTTTTCGTGGGCCATCGATCAACTTTGGTGACTATGCTTGTGGATTACACTGTAGTTGTGCAATCTATACATGTATTTTCTATTGCCTTTTAAGAACCTTCATTTTTTGTTGTGTTATAGCCGCATTTCGGAAACTGCTCTTGTTTTAGTTTTCGTGGACCATCAATCAACTTTGGTGACTACAAATGTGGATTGCACTATAGTTGGACCCATTTTGTAAGCGTATTTTCTATCACCTTGTGTGAACCTTCATTTTTTGTTGAGTTATAGTCACATTTAGGAAACTGCTCATGTTTGAGTTTTCATGGGCCATCGATTAAGTTTGGTGACAACGATTGTGGATTGCATTGTAGTTTCCCATTCTATACATGTATTTTCTATCACCTTTCATGAATCTTCATGTTTTGTTGAGTTATAGCCCCATTTAGCAAACCACTTGATTTTGAGTTTTTGTGGGCAATAGGTCAACTTTGGTGACTACGCTTGTGGATTACACTATAGTTGTGCATTCTATAATTTTATTATCTATCACCTTTCACGAACCTTCATTTTTTGTTGAGTTATAGCCGCATTGATGAAACCACTCATGTTTGGGTTTTTGTGGGCCATCGATAATCTTTGGTGACTATGATTGTGGATTTTGTAAGAGAGGAATTTTTTTTGAATCTTTTATGAAAAATCCAAGAAATGGGTTTTGTACAGAATGTCATTCTGAGTAGACCTAGATCGTCCTTTTTTCAAAAAAACTAATTTTTCACCAACATGCAAGAACCCCTCAAAAATAGAATCTACGAAATAATTTTTTTTGGGAAAATCAAAATATTTTATAGGCGCTCGTGTGCTAAAGAGATTCAGATCATCCGTTTTTTGAAAAAATATGTTGTTCTTGAGAATGTCATTCTATGCAAATCTAGATCATCCTTTTTTTGAAAAACTAATTTTTCACCAACATACAAGAACCCCTCAAAATTAGAATCTACGAAACAGTTTTCTTTTGGGTAAATAAAAAATATGGGTTTTATAGGTGCTTGTGTGCTTAAGAGACCCAAATTGTCCATTTTTTGAAAAAATAAGTTCTTGGAAAAGAAATTTTTTTGAGAAGTAGAAGTAGTAGAGGTAACAAAGGAAATTTTTTTGAATCTTTTTGTGAAAAATTTGAGAAATGAGTTTTGTATAGAATGTTGTTCTAAGTAGACCCAGATACTCCGTTTTTCAAAAGCCTAATTTTTCACCAACATGCAAGAACCCCTCAAAGATAGAATCTACGAATCAAATTTTTTTGGGATAATCGAAATACGGGTTTTATAGGTGCTCGTGTGCTCAAGAGCCTTTGATTGTGTTTTTTTTGAAAAAAAAAGTTGTTCTTGAAAAAGAGATTTTTTTGAGAAGTAGAAGCACTAGAGGTAACAAAGGCAAATTTTGTGATTCTTTTTATGAAATATCTGAGAAATGGGTTTTGTAGAGAAGGTCGTTTTGAGTAGATCCAGATTGTCCTTTTTTTGAAAAACTAATTTTTCAACAACATGCAAAAAATCTACAAAAATTGAATGTACGAAACAATTATTTTTGGGAAAATGAAAATATAGGTTTTATAGGTCCTCGTGTACTCAAGAGACCCTAATCGTCCATGTTTTGAAACAATTAGTTGTTCTTGAAAAAGATAGACTTTTTTGAAAAGTAGAAGTAGTAGAGCTAACAGAGGAATTTTTTTTGAATCTTTTTATGAAAAATCTGAGAAATGGGTTTTGTAGAGAATGTCATTTTGAGAAGACCCAGATCATCCTTTTCTTCGAAAAACATATTTTTCACCAACATGCAAGAACCCCTCAGAAAAAGAATATACGAAACAATTTTTTTGGTAAAATTCAAAACATTGGTTTAATAGGTGCTCGTGTGTTGAAGAGACCCAAATTGTCTGTTTTTTGAAGAAATAAGTTTTTCTTCAAAAAGATAGCTTTCTTTGAAAATTACAAGCAATAGAGGTAATAGAGGCAATTTTTTTGAATCTCTTTTATGAAAAATATGAGAAATGGATTTTGTAGAGAATGTCGTTATGAGAAGACCCATATCGTGCTTTTTTCGAAAAACTAAATTTTCATCAACATGCAAGAACCCCTCAAAAATAGAATCTACGAAACTATTATTTTTGGGGAAAATAAAAAAATATGGGTTTTTATAGATTCTAATGTTGTAAAGACACCCAGATCATCCGTTTATTTAAAAAATAAGTTGTTCTTGAAAAAGATAGATTTTTTTGACAAGCAGTAGTAGTAGAGGTAACAGTGGCAAATTTTTTGAATCTTTCTATTAAAAATCCTATACACGTGTATAAAACCAATATTTTTGAATCTTTCTATTAAAAATCTTTCTATTAACAATTGTATAAAACAATTGTTGAGTTATAGCTCCACTTAGTAAAATGATCATGTTTGAGTTTTCGTTGGCCATCGATCAACTTTGGTGACTATGATTGTGGATTAAATTGTAGTTGTGCATTCTATACGTGTATTTTGTATCATCTTTTGCGAACCTTCATTTTTCGTTGAGTTATAGCCGCACTTAGGAAACTACTCATGTTTGAGTTTTCGTGCGCCATTGATCAACTTTGCCGACAACGATTGTGGATTGCATTTTAGTTGTCCATTTTGTACACATATTTTCTATCACCTTTCGCAAACCTTCATTTTTTGTTGAGTTATAGCAGCATTTAGGAAACCGCTCAGGTTTGAGTTTTCGTGGGCCATTGATCAAATTTGGTGACTACGCTTGTCGATTAGATTGTATTTGTGCATTCTATATGTGTATTTCTATCCCCTTTCGAGAACCTTCATTTTTTTTTGAGTTATAGCTACATTTAGGAAACTGCTCATGTTTGAGTTTTTGTGGGTCATCGACAACTTTGGTGACTACGATTGTGGATTGTACTATAGTTGTGCATTCTATACAAATATTTTTCATCACGTCTCACAAAACTTCATTTGTTATTGAGTTATAATTTAGGAAAATGCTCGTGTTTTGGTTTTCATGGGCTATCAATCAACTTTGGTGACTATAATTGTGGATTACACTGTAGTTGTGCATTCTATTGCCTTTCGTGAACCTTCTTTTTTCGTTGAGTTATAGTTTCACTTAGTAAACCGCTCGTGTTTGAGTTTTTGTGGGCCATCAATCAACTATGGTGACTACGATTGTGGATTGCACTGTAGGCTTTTCCTTAGGGCTTCTTCATCTCCTTTTATAAGGATTGATCTCATTGTAATTATTAATGGGAGAATATCTATAGCTTTCATTTCTTCTTGAAAGTTTTCTCTCTACTGTAGCTTTTTCTCGTTGAAGTTAATTGCATACATTTGTTTGCAGATCTCTTGTGTGGAAGGTGTATTTGTTTGTTTTTGATCCTATGGCTCGTGGTTTTGTGCTTGTTTCACAATTCTAACATGGTATCAGAGCGTGGATCCAGCGAACCCCTTCTCGATTTATGAGGTTTTCTTCTTCAACAAGGGTTGCAGGCTTTAGATCTGAATCCCTGTTGCTTTCTTTGCAAATTTTGGAGGAGGAAGTTTTTTAGAAGCATTTTCGCATGAATCAGACCTCTCCATTGAATCTAGAGCTGTCGAAATAGTCAAGATCGACCTTTGTTTCGTCAAAATTGGCTTCCGTTTGTTAGATCTGTGAGGGTTTGAAGAAAGGGCTTTTTTGCCAGATCCAGGGGGTGCTCGATTTTTTAGAGCATTTTCAGCCCAAACGGACCTTGCCATTGCGTCCGCAACGGTCCAAAACCCTAAAATCGACTGTTCATTCCTTCATTTTGGACAAAGTTGATCTGAGAGGCAAAAATTTTTACCAAGGAAGCCGTATGGCGTCCCCAGCACACGGATTGAGAAAATTCTCAAACCCTGGTATTTTTTTTATTATTTTTCAGACTTTTTTTTGTTAGAAAAATAAAAAATAAAAAATATTTGTAAAAGTTATGTTTTGATTTTTTTTAAATCAAAAACCAAAAACAAAAAAAGGATTTTTTGAAAAAGCCTTTTGCAGGCTTAGTATGCAATACTCGCAGGTACTTGCGTACACAGGCCTGTGGACACCCATGTACGTCGGACGACGTATTGTTCGGCCACCAGTGGCTGACAGTACTGCCACCAGCAGTACATAACCTGCAGCAGTCAGTACCGCATGGGTACTACCCTGCCACCTTGGTAAGCGACGGCCCCCATGCGGGCCCCTGCAATTTTTTTTACAAAAAATTAACATATGTAATTTTTTATTATTTTTTTTATAAAAAACAATTTTCTGTAAAATAAGCCCTGGTATTTTGCTTTTTTATGCAAAATAATGCACTATAATTGGAGGAGTTTTTTTCCTGCACACTAAATCTGGTGGACCTTCACATTTGGAAGGTAGTTTTGCTAAATTTAGCGGAGATCACTTTTTTCTCTTCTCAGCCCCTCTCTGTTGGGCTTTTTAGTTTTGCACCTCAACTTCCAGAGGCCATATCTCAGCCATACGGTGATCTTTTTGCATGCAATTTTTTTTGAAATGGGGTGGAATTTCGTGCTCTTCGTATTGGTGTAGGTATTTTCTAGTTTTGACTTCTTTTTTTTCCCAAAATTATTTTTTATTAGTGCTGTAGCTATTCAGATGTCATTTTGGAGACTTTGACGGGCCATATCTTCTACATCCGAACACTTTTTTGGGTGCCATTTTTTTTTAAAGTGCATTTTTTTTCCTGTACTTCATCATGGTGCTACCAGTTTCCTCTTTTTCTGTAAGAGAATTGTATTTTCAGCATGTTGTCCTATTTGGACATTGTAGACATTATCGGCTCACATTGCATGTATTTCTCTTTTCTAAACGCACTAAGATAAAGTGCCTCAGCATTGTATGTGTAGTATTGGGTTTCTTGCACATCACTTTGTGTCTTATTGTATTCGCACTATGATCTAAAGTGCCATGGGGGTTGATGTTTTCCTTTGTTTGCCTTCATACCTTTCTCATGAGTATGTGACTTTTGGTTTCACATCCTTTATATCAGCTTGTACTTTCATGTTTGCACCTTTAGATGCTCTTGGTTCCTCTTCATGCACTACTTTCTGACATTCAATTTTAGTGTACCTATCACGCCTCTCCCTTTTCAGCATTATGGGGGGGTTTCTACTGTTGGTGCTAATGCTTCCTTGGTTTTGCCTTGGAAGGAATCTTCTATTCTCAGTTGATCAGTGTTCTTCAAACTATTGGTACTTGTGCCATTTCTATCTTCGTTCCAGGTGTTTTCCTTTGTTTGCCATCTAATTCAAGTAGTGTCGTTGGGGGCACTCATGCAGATTGTTGTCTTCTTGATCCTAATTATCCTATCTTCAGAGGAGGTTCTTCGTGACCGTAGCAGTCATCTTTTGACAGAGTTTGCAGCTTCTTCATGCTTCTATGATGTTCTACATGTTCTTCTTTTTTAGGATATTTCCTTGATTTGGAGGATTTTCAGTCCTTCAATCTCCTATGATCTCTTTTTGGAGTAGAGTTTTTTCCCACGAGGTTTTCTCTATTTGTCCGCTTTATAGAGATCTTCTATTTGTACATGGGTTCCTTACTTGGCCTTGTTTTTCGGGACCCATCTTTGCTTCCATGCATCTTTTCCTTAGTGTTTTTAGCTACTTCCTAAGTTCATCTTAAGGGGGGGTGTTAGAGTAATGAGTTTTTTAACTTAATTAATTTAATCATATTGGTTAATTAATTAAGTCACTTATCACTTTAGTTACTTAATTAAACTTAGGCACATTAATAATTAATTATTTATTAATTATTAAGTGTGCACACTAGGGTTTCCCTTTAGGCTTTTCTTTAGGGTTTCTTGATCTCCTTTTATAGGGATTGATCTCATTGTAATTATTAATGGGAGAATATCTATAGCTTTCATTTCTTCTTAAAAGTTTTCTCTCTACTGTAGCTTTTTCTTGTTGAAGTTAATTGCATACATTTGTTTGCAGATCTCTTGTGTGGAAGGTGTATTTGTTTGTGCTTGTTTCACAATTCTAACATTCGTGAACCATCAATCAACTTTTGTGACTACGATTGTGGATTGCACTGTAGTTGTCCATTTTGTACGCATATTTTCTATTGCCTTTCGCGAACCTTCATTTTTTTTTGAGATATAGCTACATTTAGGAAACCACTCGAGTTTGAGTTTTCATGGGCCATCGATCAACTTTGGTCAGTATAATTATGGATTTTATTATAGTTGTGCATTCTATACACATATTTTTAATCTCTTTTCTTAAACATTCATTTTTTCTTGAGTTATACCCGTATTTAGGAAACCGCTCGTATTTGAGTTTTCTTGGTCCATCGATCATCTTTGGCGACTACGATTGTGGATTGTACTATAGTAGTGCAATATGTACACGTATTTTCTATCACCTGTCGCGAACCTTCATTTTTTGATGAGTTATAGCCGCAGTTAGGAAACCGCTTATGTTTGACTTTGCTTGGGCCATCAATCAACTTTGGTGACTAGAATTGTGTATTGCACTGTAGTTGTGCATTCTATACGCGTATTTTCTATCACCTTTCTCGAACCTTCATTTTTCATTGAGTTATAGCCGCACTTAAGAAACCACTCATGCTTGAGTTTTCGTGAACCATTGATCAACTTTGGTGACTACGATTGTGGATTGCACTATAGTTGTCCATTATGTACACATATTTTTTATTGCCTTTCGCGAACCTTCATTTTTTGATGAGATATAACTGCATTTAGGAAACTGCCCAAGTTTAAGTTTTCTTGGGCCATCGATTAACTTTGGTGACTATGATTATGGATTGTACTATAGTTGTGCATTCTATACACATATTTTTAATCTCTTTACATAACCATTCATTTTTTGTTGAGTTATAGCCATATTTAGGAAATCCCTCGTATTTGAGTTTTCTTGGGCCATCTATCAACTTTGGTGACTACGATTTTGGATTGCACTGTAGTTGTCCAATCTGTACATGTATTTTCTATTGCCTTTCACAAACCTTGATTTTTTGATGAGTTATAGCTGCATTTAGGAAACCACTCGTGTTTGAGTTTTCATGGGCCATCGATCATCTTTGGTGATTACGATTGTGGATTGCACCGTAGTTGTCCAATCTATACACGTATTTTTTATCGCCTTTCGCGAAACTTAATTTTTTGATGAGATATAACTGCATTTAGGAAACTGCCCAAGTTTAAGTTTTCTTGGGCCATCGATTAACTTTGGTGACTATGATTATGGATTGTACTATAGTTGTGCATTCTATACACATATTTTTAATCTCTTTACATAACCATTCATTTTTTGTTGAATTATAGCCGTGTTTAGGAAATAGCTCGTATTTGAGTTTTCTTGGGCTATCTATCAACTTCGGTGACTACGATTTTGGATTGCACTGTAGTTGTCCAATCTGTACATGTATTTTCTATTTCCTTTTGCGAACCTTCATTTCTGGTTGAGTTATAGCTCCATTTAGCAAACCGCTTGCGTTTGAATTTTTGTGGGCCATTCATCAACTTTGGTGACAATGCTTGTGGATTACACTATATTTCTCAATTCTATACATGTATTTTCTATTGCCTTTCATGAACCTTCATATTTTGTTGAGTTATAGCCGCATTTAGGAAAACGCTCATGTTTGAGTTTTCGTGGGCCATCAAACAACTTTGGTGACTACGATTGTGGATTGCATTGTACTTTTGCATTATGAATGGTTATATTCTATTGCCTTTCACGAACTTTCATTTTTTGTTGAGTTATAGCCACATTTAGGAAAACACTCGTGTTTCAACTTTCTTGGGCCGTCAATCGACTACGATTGTGGATTACACTATAGTTGTACATTCTATAAAATGTTATTTTTATCGCCTTTCAGGAACCTTCATTTTTCGTTGAGTTATAGTTGCACTTAGGAAATCGCTCCTGTTTGAGTTTTCATGGGCCATCGATCAAATTTAGTGACTACAATTGTGGATTGCACTGCACTTGTCCATTTTGTACAAGTATTTTCTATCGCCTTTCGTGAACCTTCATTTTTTGTTGAGTTATACCCACATTTAGAAAATCGCTTGTATTTGAGTTTTTAGTGGGCCATTGATCAACTTTGGTGACTATGATTTTGTATTTACTGTAGTTGTGCATTTTCTACACATATTTTTAATCGTCTTTCACGAACCTTCAATTTTTGTTGAGTTATAGCCACATATAAGAAAATGCTCCTGTTTGAGTTTTCTTGGGCCATCGATCAACTTTGGTGACTACAATTGTGGATTACACTGTAGTTTTTCTTTCTATGCGCGTATTTTCTATTGCCTTTCGAGAACATTCATTTTTCATTGAATTATAGCCACACTTAGGAAACTGCTCGTCTTTTAGTTTTCGTGGGCCATCGATCAAATTTGGTGACTACGATTGCTGATTGCAATGTAGTTGTCCATTGTGTACATGTATTTTCTATCACCTTCCGCGAATCTCCAATTTTTTGTTGAGTTGTAACCGCATTTAAGAAACTGCTCAAATTTGAGTTTTCGTGAGCCATCAATCAATTTTGGTGACTACGCTTGTGGATTACACTATAGTTGAGCATTTTATACGCATATTTTCTATTGCGTTTCGCAAACCTTCATTTTTTGTTGAGTTATAGCCGCAATTAGCATACCGCTCATGTTTGAGTTTTTTTGGGCCATCGATCAACTTTGGTGACTATGATTATGGATTGTACTATAGTTGGGCATGTTGTACGTATATTTTTGATCGCCTTTCATGACCCTTCATATTTTGTTCAGTTATAGCCATATTTAGGAAAACAATTATGTTTGAGTTTTCGTGGGCCATTGATCAACTTTGGCGACTATGATTGTGGATTGTACTATAGTGCATACCTTACGCATATTTTTAATCGTCTTTCACGAAACCTTCATTTTTTGTTTCCTAATAGCCGCATTTAGGAAAATGCTCGTGTTTGAGTTTTTATGGGCAATCAATCAACTTTGGTGACCACGATTATGGATTACACTGTAATTTTTCAGTCTATACACGTATTTTCTATCGCCTTCTGAGAACCTTCATTTTTCGTTGAGTTATAGCCACACTTAGGAAACCGCTCATGTTAGAGTTTTCTTGGGCCATTGATCAACTTTGTTGACTATGATTGTGGATTGTATTGTAGTTGTGCATTCCATATTCATATTTTCTATCGCCTTTCGCTAACCTTCATTTTTTTTTAAGTTATTGCCACATTTAGGAAACTGCTCGAGTTTAAGTTTTTGTGGGCCATCGATCAACTATTGTGACTACGATTGCGGATTGCACTGTAGTTGTCCATTATGTACACATATTTTCTATCGCCATTCGTGAACCTTCATTTTTTATTTAGTTATAGCTGCATTTAGGAAGCCACTCATGTTTGAGTTTTCATGCGCATTGATCAACTTTGGTGACTACGCTTGTGGATTACATTGTAGTTGTACTTCCTATATATGTATTTTCTATTACCTTTCAAGAAAATTTATTTTTTGTTGAGCTATAGCCGCATTTAGGAAACCGCTCATGTTTGTGTTTTTTTGGGCCATCGTTCAACTTTTGTTACAACGATTGTGGATTGTACTATATTTGTGCATATTGTACGCAAATTTTTAATCGCCTTTCACGAAACATTATTTTTTCTTGAGTTATAGCCACATTTAGGAAATAGCTCATGTTTGAGTTAAAAGGCAATAGAATATATGCATATAGAATGGATAACTATAGTGCAATCCACAATCATAGTCACCAAACTTGATCAATGGCCTACAAATTCTCAAACATGATCGGTTTCATAAGTGCAACTATAACTCAACGAAAAATGAAGGTCCATGAAAGGCGATAGAAAATGCAGATATTGAATGCACAACTACAGTGTAATTCACAATCGTAATCACCAAAGTTGATCAATGGCCCTTGAGAACTCAAACACGAGCATTTTCTTAAATGTGGCTATAACTCAACAAAAAATGAAGGTTCGCAGAAGGTGTTTAAAAATATGCGTACAAAATGCATAATAATAGTACAGTCCATAATCGTAGTCACCAAAGTTTACCGATGGCCCTTGAAAAATCAAACAGGAGCAGTTTCCTAAATGCGGCTATAACACAATAAAAAATGAAGGTTCACGAAAGGCGATAGAAAATATTCGTACACTATGGACAACTATAGTGCAATCAACAATCATAGTCACCAAAGTTGATCTATGGCCCACGGAAACTGAAACACGATTGTTTTCTGAAATATGGCTATAACTCAACAAAAAATGAAGGTTCTCGAAAGGCGAAAGAAAATAAGCTTATAGAATGCACAACTATAGTGTAATCCACAAGCTTAATCACCAAAGTTGATTGCTGGCCCATGAAAACTCAAACATGGGTGGTTTCCTAACTGTGGCTATAATTCAACATAAAATGAAGGTTCATGAAAGACGACAGAAAATACATTGTAGTGCTGCATTCCATATCTGTATTTTTTATCGCCTTTTCTGAACCTTCATTTTTCATTGAGATATAGCCGCACTTAGTAAACCACTCATCTTCAAGTTTTCGTGGGCCATTGATCAATTTTGGTGACTATGATTGTGGGTTGTATTGTAGTTGTGTATTCTCTACGCATTTTTTTAATTGCCTTTCACGACCCTTCATTTTCTATTGAGTTATAGCTGGATTTAAGAAAATGCTCGTGTTTAAGTTTTCATGGGCCATCATTACACTTTGGTGACTGTGATTGTGGATTGTATTATAGTTGTCCATTTCGTACACGTATTTTCTATCGCCTTTCATGAACCTTCACTTTTTGGTGAGTGATAGCTGCATTTAGGAAACTAGTCATGTTTGAGTGTTCGTCGGCCATTGATGAATTTTGGTGTCTATGATTGTGTATTGCACTGTAGTTGTACATTATGTACACTAATTTTCTATTGCCTTTTGTGAACCTTCATTTTTTGTTGAGTTATATAGGCGCATTTAGGAAACCGCTCGTGTTTGCGTTTTTGTGGGCCATCAATCAACTTTGGTGACTACGCTTGTGAATTACACTATAGTTGTGCATTGTATATTCATATTTTCTATTGCCTTTCACAAACCTTCATTTTTTGTTGAGTTATAGCTGCATTTTGGAAACCACTCATGTTTGAGTTTTTGTGGGCCATCATTCAACTTTGGTGACTACGATTGTGGATTGTGCTATGGTTGTTCATTTTGTACACATATTTTTAATTTCCTTTCACGAACCTTCATTTTGTGTTGAGTTATAGCCACATTTAAGAAAACGCTCGTCTTTTAGTTTTCATGGGCCATCGATCAACTTTGGTGACTATGATTGTGGATTACACTGTATTGTGCATTCTATACGCGTATTTTCTATAAAAATGGGTTTTGTAGAGAATGTCAATCTGAGTAGACCTAGATCATCCTATTTTCAAAAAACTAATTTTTCACCAACATGCAAGAATTCCTCAAAAATAGAATCTACGAAACAATATTTTTTTGGAAAATCAAAAATATTGGTTTTATAGATGCTCATGTTGTAAAGAGACCCAAATCATCCATTTAAAAAAAAAAACAAGCTGTTCTTGAAAAAGATAGATATTTTTGAAAAGCAGAAGTAGTAGAGGTAACAAAGGAAATTTATTTGAATCTTTGTATGAAAAATACTATAAACGTGTATAAAACCCATATTTTCAATTTTCCAAAAAAATTTTTGTTGAGTTATAGCCCCACTTAGTAAAACGCTCGTGTTTTAGTTTTTGTAGGACATCGATCAACTTTCATGACTTTGTAATTGTGGATTGCACTATAGTTGTGCATTCTACACATGTATTTTCTATCGGCTTTTCCGAACCTTCATTTTTTGTTGAGTTATAGCCACACTTAGGAAATCGCTTGTGCCATAGTATTCGTGGACCATCGATCGAATTTGGTGACTACACACGTAGATTACATTGTAGATGTGTATTCTATATATGTATTTTCTATCGCCTTTCACGAACCTTCATTTTTTGTTGAGCTATACCTGCATTTAGGAAACTACTCATGTCTTAGTTTTTGTCGGCCATCGATCAACTATGGCGACTATAATTGTGGATTGTACTATAGTTGTGCATTTTGTACACATATTTTTAATCACCTTTCACGAACCTTCATTTTTTTTTGAATTATAATTTTGTAAAACGATCGTGTTTGAGTTTTCGTGGGATATCGATCAACTTTGATGACTATGATTGTGGATTACACTGTAGTTGTCCATTCGTTACGCGTATTTACTATCACCTTTTGTGAACCTTATTTTTTTTTTACTTATAGCTGTATTTAGGAAACCGCTTGTATTTGAGTTTTCGTGGCCATCGATCAACTTTGGTGACTACGATTGTGGATTACACTATAGTAGTTCATTATATACACGTATTTTCTATCACCTTTCGTGAACCTTCATTTTTTGTTGAGTTATAGTTGCATTTAGGAAATCACTCATGTTTGAGTTTTTGTGGGCCATCGATCAACATTGGTTACTATGATTGTGGATTACACTAAAGTTGTGTATTATATACATGTATTTTCTATCGCCTTTCGTGAACCTTCATTTTTTGTTGAATTATAGCTGCACTTAGGAAACTGCTCATGTTTGAGTTTTCATGATCCATCGATCAACTTTGGTGATTATGATTGTGGATCTTCCTATAGTTGTGCATTTTGTACGCATATTTTTAATCGCTTTTCACAAACATTCATTTTTTGTTGAGTTATTGTCGTATTTAGGAAACCGCTCGTATTTGAGTTTTCTTGGGCCATCGATCAACTTTGGCAACTACGATTGTGGATTACAATGTAGTTGTCCAATCTGTACACGTATTTTCTATTGCCTTTCGCGAACCTTCATTTTTCATTGAGTTATAGCCGCATTTCAGAAACCACTCGTGTTTGATTTTTTGTAGGACATCGATCAACTTTGGTGACTATGATTGTAGATTACACTATAGCTGTCCATTTTGTGCACCTATTTTCTATCACATTTCGCAAACCTTCGTTTCTGGTTGAGTTATAGCTGCATTTAGGAAACCACTCGTGTTTGAGTTTTCGTGGGCCATTGATCAACTTTGGTGACAATGCTTGTGGATTACACTATAGTTATCCATTCTATACATGTATTTTCTATTGCCTTTCGTGAACCTTCATTTTTTGTTCAGTTATAGCCGCATTTAGGAAACCGCTCATGTTTGAGTTTTTTTCAGCCATTGATAAACTTTGGGGACTATGATTGTGTATTGTACTATAGTTGTTCATTTTGTACGCATATTTTTAATCTCATTTTATTAAACTTCATTTTTTGTTTGATTTTTAGCCGCATTTAGGAAAACGCTTGTCTTTGATTTTTCGTGGCCCATCAACCAACATTGGTGACTACGAATGCGGATTACATTGTAGCTGTCAATTTTGTACACGTATTTTCTATCACCTTTCGTGAACCTTCATTTTTTGTTGAGTTATTTCCGCATTTAGAAAACCACTCATTTTTGAGTTTCTATGGGCCATCGATCAACTTTGGTGACTATGATTGTGGATTGCATTGTAGTTGTGCATTATCAATGCTAATTTTCTATTGCCTTTCGCGAACCTTCATTTTTTGTTGAGTTATAGCCACATTTAGTAAAAAACTCGTGTTTGAGTTTTTGTGGGCCATTGATCAACTTTAGTGACTACGTTTCGTGATTACACTGTAGTTGTGCATTTTATATGCGTATTTTCTATTATGTTTTGTGATCCTTCATTTTTGCTAAGTTATAACCGTATTTAGGAAAACACTCATGTTTGTGTTTTTCTGCGCTATCAATCAACTTTGGTGACTACGATTGTGGATTGTATTGTAGTTGTGCATTCTATATGCAAATTTTTAATCATTTTTCACGAACCTTCATTTCTTGTTGAGTTATAAATGCATTTAGGAAAATGCTCGTGTTTTAGTTTTCTTGGGCCATCAATCAACTTTGTTGACTACGATTTTGGATTACACTGCAGTTGTGCATTTTATACGCGTATTTTCCATTGTCTTTCACAAACCTTCATTTTTTATTGAGTTACAGCGGCACTTAGGAAACCGCTCGTGTTTGAGTTTTAATGGGCCATCGATCAAATTTGGTCACTACGATTGTGGATTGCACTGTAGTTGTCCATTTTGTACACATTTTCTTTTGCCTTTCACGAACCTTCATTTTTTGTTGAGTTATAGCCACATTTAGGAAACTGCTCGAGTTTGAGTTTTCGTGGGCCATCAAGCGACTTTGGTGACTACGTGTGTGGATTACACTATATTTATGTATTATATATGTGTATATTCTATCGGCTTTCACAAACCTTCATTTTTTGTTGAGTTATAGCCGCATTTAGGAAACCGCTCATCTTTAAGTTTTTTTTGGCCATCGATCAACTTTGGTGACTACAATTGTGGATTACACTATAATTGTGCATTCTATACACTTGTTTTCTATCACCTTTCGTGAATGTTTCTTTTTTGTTGAGTTATGGCTGCATTTAGGAAACCACTCATGTTTTAGTTTTTGTGGGCCATCAATCAACTTTGGTCACTACAATTGTGGATTGTACTATATTTTTGCATTATATACAAATATTTTTACTCGCCTTGCATGAAGCTTTATTTTTTATTGAGTTATAGCCACATTTAACAAAATGCTCGTGTTTGAGTTTTCGTTGCCAATCTATCAACTTTGGTGACTACAATTGTGGATTACACCGTAGTTGTGCATTCTATACACGTATTTTCTATTTCCTTTCTTGAATCTTCATTTTTTGGTTACTTATAGCTGCATTTAGGAATCCACTTGTGTTTGAGTTTTTCGTGGGCCCTCGATCAACTTATGTGACTATGGTTGTGGATTACATGGTAGTTGTGCATTCTATATGTGTATTTTCAATCGCCTTTTTGGAACCTTCATTTTTTGTCGAGTTATAGCCGCACTTAGAAAACCGCTTTTGTTTGAGTTTTCTTGGGCCATTGATCAACTTTAGTGACTACATTAATGGATTGCACTCTACTTGTCCATTATGTACACGTATTTTCTATAGCCTTTCGTGAATATTTTTTTGTTGAGTTATAGCGACATTTAGTAAACCGCTCAAGTTTGAGTAATTTATGGGCCGTCGATCAACTTTGGTGACTGCAATTGTGGATTGCACTGTAGTTGTCCATTCTATAAGTGTATTTTCTATCGCCTATTGGGAACCTTCATTTTTTGTTGAGTTATAGCCACATTTAGGAAACCACTCGTGTTTGAGATTTCATCGACCATCGATCAACTTTGGTGACTACGATTGTGGATTGTACTATAGTTGTGCGTTCTGCACAAAAATGAAGGTTCACAAAAGGTGATAAAAAATATGCGTACAGAATAGACAACTACAACGTAATCAACAATCCTAGTAACCAAACTTGATCGATGGCGCACTAAAACTCAAACACGAGTGGTTTCCTAAGTGCAACTATAACTCAACGAAAAATGAAGGTTTGCGAAAGGTGATAAAAAATACGCATATACAATGCACAACTATAGTACAATCCACAATCATAGTCACCAAAGTTGATTAACTGCACACGAAAACACAAACTTGAGCAGTTTCCTAAATGTGTTTATAAGTCAACCAAAAATGAAGGTTCACAAAAGGCAATAGAAAATATGCGTATAGAATTCACAACTATAGTATAATCCACAAGTGTAGTTACCAAAGTTGATCGACGACCCACGAAATCTTCAACATGAGCGGTTTCCTAAGTGCGGCTATAACTCAACCAAAAATGATAGTTCACGAAAAGAAATATAAAATACATGTATAGAATACACAACTACAGTGTGATCCACAATCGTCGTAACCAAAGTTGATGAAAGGCCCAAAAAAACTCAAACACGAATGGTTTCCTAAATGCGGCTATAACTCAACTATAGTATAATCCATAAGCGTAATCACCAAAGTTGATCGATGGCCCATTAAAACTCAAACACGAGCGGTTTCCAAAGTGCAGCTATAACTCAACGAATAATGAAGGTTCTTGAAAGGTGATAGAAAATACACATATAAAATGCACAACTATAGTGTAATCCACAATTGTAGTCACCAAAGTTGATCGATGGCCCACAACAACTAAAACACGAGTGTTTTCCTAAATGCGGCTATAACTCAACAAAAAATGAAGGTTCGTGAAAAGTGACTAAAAATATTTGTACTAAATGCACAATTGTGTACGATCCACAATCATAGCCACAAAAGTTGATGGATGGCCCACGAAAACTCAAACACGAGCAGTTTCCTAAGTGTGGCTATAACTCAACAAAAAATGAAAGTTTGTGAAAGGTGATTAAAAATATGCATACAAAAAGCACAACTACAATACAACCCACAATTGTAGTCACCAAATTTGATCAATGGCTCGCAAAAACTCAAACATGACTGGTTTCCTAAATGCGGCTATAACTCAACAAAAAATGAAGGTTCGTGAAAGGCAATAGAAAATATGCATATAGAATTCACAACTACAGTGTAATCCACAATTGTAGTCATCAAAATTGATCAATGGCCCATGAAAACTCAAACACGTGTGGTTTCCTAAGCACAGCTATAACTCAACGAAAATCGAAGGTTCTCAAAAGGTGATATAAAATATGTGTATAGAGTTCACAACTACAGTGCAATACACAATTGTAGTCACCAAAATTGATCAATGGTCCACAAAAAATTAAAGATGAGCGGTTTCCTATGTGCAGCTATAATTTAACAAAAAATGAAGGTTCGTGAAAGGCGATAAAATATACGTGTATAAAATGCAAAACTACAGTGTAATACACAATCGTAGTCACCAAAGTTGATCAATGGGCCATGAAAACTCAAACACAAGTGATTTCCTTAGTGTGAATATAACTCAATGAAAAATGATGGTTCGCGAAAGGAAATGGAAAATGTACCTATAGAATGCAAGACTACAGTGTAATGCATGATCGTAGTCACCAAAGTTTATTGATGACCCACGAAGAGTCAAACGCGAGCATTTTCATAAATATGGCTATAACTCAACAAAAAATGAAGGTTCCTTAAAGGCGATTATAAATATGCATACAAAATGCACAACTACAATAAATTCCACAATCGTAGTCACCAATGTTTATTGATGGCCCACAAAAACTCAAACATGAGTGGTTTCCTAAATGCGGCCATAACTCAAGAAAAAATTAAGGTTCATGAAAGGCTCTGGAAAATATGCATATAGAATGCACAACTATAGTGTAATCCACAAGTGTAGTAACCAAAGTTGATCGATGGCCCAAAAAAATTCAAACACGACTCGGTTTCCTAAATGTGGATATAACTCAACAAAAAATGAAGGTTCACGAAAGCTGGTAGAAATTTAGCATTCATAATGCACAACTACAGTGCAATCCACAATCGTAGTCATATGACTGCCTATAGTTTCTTATGGCCAACCCAACTTTCTCCACTGCGAAACTATAGCATGTTACTCCACGGTTATCATCCTGGGCCCCACCCATATGGCTATCTATCTCGACCGCCATATAATACTAGGGCTCTACGTAACATCGAACCTTGAACTCTAGTGAGCTATAGTTCCCTCCCACCCAGGCCTAATTTGTGTTCCCACCACCCATGTTATGTAGATAATCCTCAACCCCACCACCCCATTCGCTTTAGGTAAACTCGACTAATACTACAATTCGCAGGTGGGAGGGAATCATAGTTGGGTGGGAGGAGATATGTTATATTACATAGAGAATTGAGACATAGATCAGCAGGTTGCCCCTGCATTAAAAGAGGTTGGGGTTCGAGTCCCCTATGATATGTTTTCCAAATAGATCAATCACCTATATCCGATAGGGGCCATCTAGGTAGGATCTGGGTGCGTTCGATGACTATCTACGTAACATGGCCGGATGGCCCACAAAAAATCAAACACAAGCAACTTCCTAAATATAGCTATAACTCAACAAAAAATGAAGGTTGATGAAAGGTGATAGAAAATACATGTACAGAATGAACAACTACAATGCAATCCACAATTGTAGTCATCAAAGTTGATCGATGGCCAACGAAAACTCAAACATGAACATTTTCCTAAATGTGGTTATAACTCAAAAAAAAAAGGAAGGTTCGTGAAAGGGCACTAAAAATCTGCATACAAAATGCACAACTATAGTACAATCCACAATCGTAGTCACCAAAGTTGATCGATGGCCCAAAAAAACTTAAACATGAGGGGTTTCCTAAATGCGACTATATATCAACAAAATGAAGGTTCATGAAAGGCAATAGAAAATACGCATACAAAATGGAGAACTATAGTGCAATCCATAATTGTAGTCACCAACGTTGATCGATGGCCCATGAAAACTAAAACTTGAGTTGTTTCCTAAGCGGGGCTAGAACTCAATGAAAAATGAATGTTTGTAAAAGGCAATAGAAAATACACATAAAGAATGCACAAATACAATGCAATCCACAATCGTAGTCACCAAAGTTGATCGATAGCCCATGAAAACCCAAATGCAAGCGTTTTCATAAATGTGGCTATAACTCAACTAAAAACGAAGGATCGTGAAAAGAAATTAAAAATATGCATACAAAACAACTAAACTACAATACACAATCGTAGTCACCAAAGTTGATTGATTGCTCACAAAATCTCAAACATGAGCGGTTTCGTAAATGCGGCTATAACTCAACAAAAAATAAAGGTTCGTGATAGGTGATAAAAAATACGCGTATAGAATGCACAACTACAATGTAATCCACAAGTGTAGTCACAAAAGTTGATCAATGGCCCACAAAAATTCATAATGCACAACTACTGTGCAATTCACAATCGTAGTCACCAAAGTTGATCGATGGCCCATGAAAACTCAAACCAGAGGTGTTTCCTAAATGCGGCTATAACGAGACAAAAATGAAGGTTCAAAAATTTGATAGGAAATACGAGTATAGAATGCACAACGACAGTACAATCCACAATCGTAGTCACCAAATTTGATCGGTGGCCCACAAAAACTCAAACATGAGTGGTTTCCAAATTACGGATATAACTCAACAAAAAATGAAGGTTCACAAAAGGCCATAGATAATACACGTATAGAATGCACAAGCACAATCCACAAGCGTACTCACCAAAGTTGATTGATGGCCCACAAATACTCAAACTTCAGCGATTTCCTAAATGCAGCTATAAGTCAACAAAAATTTAAGGTACGAGAAAGGCAATAGAAAATATTGGTATAGAATGGACAACAACAGTGCAATCAACAATCGTAGTCACCAAAGATAATCGATGGCCTAGGAAAACTCAAACACAAACGGTTTCCTAAGTGCAGCTATAATTCAACGAAAAATCAAGGCTCATGAAAGGCGATAGAAAATAGGCATATAGAATGCACAACTACAGTGCAATCCACAATTGTAGTCACTAAAGTTCATCGATGGCCCATGAAAATTCAAACATGAGCGGTTTCCAAATAGTGGCTATAACTAAATGAAAAATTAAGGTTCCCAAAAGTTGATAGAAAAAACGCATATAGAATGCACAACTACAGTGTAACAATTGTAGTCACCAAAGTTGATCGATGGCCCACGAAAAGTCAAACACGAGCATTTTCCTAAAAGTTGCTGTAACTAAACAAAAAATTAAGGTTCCTAAAAAGCAATAGAAAATATGTGTATAGAATGCACAACTACGGTCTAATCCACAAGCGTAGTAACTAACGTTGATCGATGGCCCACGAAGACTCAAACACAAGCATTTTCCTAAATGCGGCTATAACTTAACAAAAAATGAGGGTTTTTGAAAGGAGATTAAAATTATGTGTACAAAATGAACAACAACAGTACAATCCACAATCCTAGTCACTAAAGTTGATTGATGGCCCAAGAAAACTCACACATGAGCGTTTTCCTAACTGCGGCTATAACTCAAAAAAAAATGAATGTTCACGAATAGCAATAGAAAATACACGTAGAGAATGTACAAATACAGTGCAATCCAGAATCGTAGGCACCAAAGTTAATCAATGGCCCACGAAAACTCAAAGACGAGCATTTCCTAAGTGCGGCTATAACAAAACAAAAAATGAAGGTTCGCGAAAGGCGATAGGAAATATGAGTATAGAGTGAACAACTACAGTACAATCCACAATCGTACTCACCAAAGTTGATTGATGACCCACTAAAACACAAACATGAGACTTTTCCTAAATGTAGCTATAACTCAACAACAAAGGAAGGTTCACGAAAGGCGATAAAAAATACATGTTAGAATGCACAACTACAGTCAAATCCACAATTGTAGTCACCAAAGTTGATGGATGGCCCAAAAAAACTCAAACACAAGCAGTTTCCTAAATGCGGCTACAACTCAATAAAAAGTGAAGGTTCGCTTAAGGCGATAGAAAATACGCATGTAGAATGCACAACTACAGTGTAATCCACAAGCGTAGTGACCAAAGTTGATCGATGGCCCATGAAAACTCAAACTCGAGCGGTTTCCTAAATGCGGCTATAACTCAACAAAAAATGAAGGTTCACAAAATGCGATAGAAACTACACATACATAATGGACAACTACAGTGCAATCCACTATCGTAGTCACCAAAGTTGATCGATGGCCCACAAAAACTCAAACATGAACAGTTTCTTAAATGCGGCTTTAACTCAAAAAAAAATGAAGGTTCGTGAAATGATATAGAAAATACACATATAGAATGCACAACTACAGTGTAATCCACAAGCGTAGTCACCAAAGTTGAATGATGGCCCATGAAAACTCAAAAATGAATGGTTTCCTAAGTGTGGCGATAACTCAACGAAAAATGAAAGTTCACAAAAGGCGATAGAAAATACACATATAGAATGCACAACTACAATGTAATCCACAATAATAGTCACCAAAGTTGATCAACGACCCACGAAAACTTAAACACGAGCATTTTCCTAAATGAGGCTTTAACTGAAAAAAAATGAAGGTTCATGAAGGGTAATTAAAAATATGCGTACAAAATGCACAACTAGAATACAATCCATAATCATAGTCACCATAGTTGATTGATAGCCCACAGAAACTAAAAAATGAGCGATTTCCTAAATGCGGATATAACTCAACAAAAAATGAAGGTTTGCGGAAGACGATAGAAAATATGCTTATAGAATGCACAACTATAGTGTAATCCACAATCGTAGTCACCAAAGTTGATCGATGGCCCTCAAAAACTCAAACACGATCGTTTTCCTAAATGCAGCTCTAACCCAACAAAAAATGAAGGCTCATGAAAGGCAATAGAAAATAAGTGTATAGAATGCAAAACTACAGTGTAATCCACAAGCATAGCCATGAAAATTGATGGATGGCCCACAACAAACTCAAACACGAGAGGTTTCCTAGATGCAGCAATAACTCAACAAAAAATGAAGGTTTGCGAAAGCCGATAAAAAATTAGTGTTCATAATGCACAACTACAGTGCAATCCATAATTGTAATCACCAAAGTTGATCAATTTCCCACAAAAACTAAAAGAGCGCTTTCCTAAATGCGGCTATAACTCAACAAAAAATGAAGGTTCACGGAAGGAAATAGAAAATATGCATACAAAATGGACAACTATAGTGTAAACCACAATTGTAGTCACCAAAGTTGATTGATAGCCCAAAAAAACTCAAACTTGAGCGGTTTCCTAAATGCAGCTATAACTGAAAAAAAATGAAACTACAGTGTAATACACAATCGTAGTCACCAAAGTTAATCGATGGCCAACGACAACTCAAACATGAGCGGATTCCTATGTGCGGCTATAACCAACCAAAAAATTAAGGCTCAAGAAAGGAAATAAAAAATACACGTATAGAATGCACAACTACAGTGTAATCCACAATTCTAGTCACCAAAGTTGGTATATGGAAAACGAAAACTCAAACGCGAGCGTTTTACTAAATGTGCGGCTATAACTCAATTAAAAATAAAGCTTCATGAAATGTGAGAAAACATCTGTGTATAAAATACACAACTACAATACAATCCACAATTGTAGTCACCAAAGTTGATTGATGGTCCACAAAATATGAAACATGAGCGGTTTCCTACATGCAGCTATAACTCAATAAAAAAGAATGGTTCATGAAAGGCGATAGAAAACAAGTGTATAAAATGAACAACTATAGTGTAATCCACAATCGTAGTCACCAAAGTTGATCGATGGCCAAAAAAAACTCAAACACGAGCGGTTTCCTAAATGCAATTATAACTCAACAAAAAATGAAGGTTCGTGAAAGGCGATAGAAAGAACTCATATAGAATGCACAAATAAAATGTAATCTACAAGCATAGTCACCAAAGTTGATCGATGGCCCACAAAAACTCAAACTCGAGCGGTTTCCTAAATGCGGCTATAATACAACAAAAAATGAAGGTTCACGAAAACCAAAAGAAAATACGTGTACAAAATGGACAACTACAATGCAATCGACAATCGTAATCAACAAAGTTGATCGATGGCCCATGAAAACTCAAACGCTCATGGTTTCCTAAGTGTCGCTATAACTCAAGAAAAAATGAAGTTTCCCCAAAGGGAATAGAAAATACACATATAGAATGCACAACTATAGTGCAATCCACAATCGTAGTCACCAAAGTTGATTGATGGCTCAAGAAAACTGAAACATGAGCGTTTTCCTAAATGCGGCTATAATTCAACAAAAAATGATGGTTCGTGAAAAATGATTAAAAATGTTGTATAGAATACACAAATACAGTACAATCCACAATCATAGTCACCAAAGTTGATTCCTAGCCCAGAAACACTGAAACATGAGCGGTTTCCTAAATACGGTTATAACTTAACAAAAAATGAAGGATCAGGAAAGGTGATAGAAAATACATGTATAGAATGCACAACTAAAGTGTAATCCAAAAGCGTAGTCACTAAAGTTCATCAATGGCCCACAAAAACCCAAACAAGAGCATTTTGCTAAATGCGGCTATAACTCTGCAAAAAATCAAGGTTCGAGAAAGGCAATAGAAAATTAGCGTTGATAATGCACAACTACAATGCAATCCACAATCATAGTCACCAAAGTCGATCGATGGCTCATGAAAACTTAAACACGATCGGTTTCCTTAATGCGGCTATAACTCAATAAAAAATGAACTTTCATGAAAGGCTATAGAAAGTACACGTACATAATTGACAACTATAGTGCAATACACAATCATAGTCACCAAAGTTGATCAATGGCCCACGAAAACTCAAACACAAGCCTTTTCCTAAATGCGGCTATAACTCAACAAAAAATGAAGGTAAATGAAAGGTGATTAAAAATATGCGTACAAAATGAAAAACTATAGTACAATCCACAATCATAGTCCCCATAGTTGATCGATGGCCGAAAAAAACTCAAACATGAGATGCTTCCTAAATGTGGCTATAATTGAACAAAAAAAAGAAGTATCACGAACGATAATAGAAAATACGTGTCACGAATGGACAACTATAGTTTCATCCTCAAACGTTGTCCTGAAAGTTGATCAATGGCCCACAAAAATCCAAACATGAGTGGTTTCCGAAATGCGGCCATAACTCAATGAAAAATGAAGGTTCACAAAATACGATAGAAAATACATGTACAGATTCGACTGATATAGTGTAATCCACAATCATAGTCACCAAAGTTGATTGATGGCCCAAGAAAACTCAAATATGAGCGGTTTCCTAAATACGGGTATAATTTAACAAAAAAATAATGTTTGTGAAAAGCGATTAAAAATATTTGTAAAGAGTGCACAACTACAGGAAAATCCACAATCATAATCACCAAAGTTGATCAATGGTTCACGAAAACTCAAACACGAGCGTTTTCCTAAGTGTGGCTATAATTCAATGAAAAATGTATGTTTGTGAAAGGCGATAGAAAATACGCATATAGAATGCACAACTGTAGTGTAATCCACAATCATAGTCACAAAAGTTGAAAGATGGCCCACGAAAACTCAAACACAAGCATTTTCCTAAATACGACTATAACTCAACAAAAAATGAGGGTTCGTGAAAGGCAATTAAAAATATGCATAGAAAATGTACAACTATAGTACAATCCAGAATCGTAGTCTCCAAAGGTGTACGACGACCACGAAAACTCAAATACAAGCAGTTTAATAAATATAGCTATAACTCAAAAAAAAATGAAGGTTCACAAAAGGCGATAGAAAATACGCATACAGAATGGACAACTATAATGCAATCCACAATCTTGGTCACCATAGTTGATCGATGGCCCACAAAAACTCAAACACGAGCGGTTTCCTAAGTGAAGCTATAACTCAACGAAAATTGAAAGTTCGCAAAAGGCGATAGAAAATACACATATAGAATGCACAACTATAGTGTAATCCACAATCGTAGTCACAAAAGTTGATTGATATCCCACGTAAACATAAACACGAGCATTTTCCTAAATTATAACTCATAAAAAAATGAAGGTTCGTGAAAAGTGATTAAAAATATGCGTATAGAATGAATAACGATAGTACAATCCACAATCATAGTCACCAAAGTTGATCGATGGCTGACAAAAACTCAAACATGAGCAGTTTCCTAAATGTGGCTATAACTCAACAAAAAATGAAGGTTCGCGAAAGGCGATAGAAAATACACATATAGAATGCACAACTACATTGTAATCCACAAATGTAGTCACCAAATTTGATCGATGACCCATGAATACTCAAACACGAGCAGTTTCATAAGTTTGGCTATAACTCAACGAAAAATGAAGGTTCGTGAAAGGTGATAGAAAATACGCGTGTAGAATGCACAACTATAGTGCAATCCACAATCATAGTCACAAAAGTTGATCGATGGCCCACAAAAACTCAAACGCAAGCGTTTTACTAAGTGGAGCTATAACTCAACAATTTTTTTTTGGGAAATTCAAAAATATGGGTTTTATACACGTTTATAGGATTTTTCATATGTAGAAAGATTAAAAAACAATTCATTTGTTACCTCTATTACTTCTGCTTTTGAAATATATCTATCTTTTTCAAGACCAACTTTGAAAAAAAAAAATGAACGATCTGGGTCTCTTTACAACATGAGCATTTATAAAACCCATATTTTTTATTTTCCCAGAAAATATTGTTTTGTAGATTCTATTTTTGAGGGGTTCTTACATGTTGATGAAAAATTATTTTTTCGAGAAAAGAACGATATGGGTTTATTCAAAACGACATTCTCTACAAAACCCATTTCTCAGATTTTTCATAAAAAAGATTCATAAAATTTGCCTCTATTTCCTCTACTACTACTTTTCAAAAAAATCTATCTTTTTCAAGAACAACTTATTTTTTCAAAAATCAAATGATTTGGGTCTCTTGAGCACACGAGTACCTATAAAACCCATATTTTTTATTTTCCCAAAAAGAAAAGTTTTGTAGATTCTATTTTTGAGGGGTTCTTGCATGTTCGTGAAATATTAGTTTTTTGAAAAAAGATGACAATCTAGGTCTACTCAGAATGACATTGTCTACAAAACCCATTGGTCCCATTTTTCATAAATTTTTTTAAGAAAATTCCTATGTTACCTCTATTGCTTCTACGTTTCAAAAAAAAATATTTTTTTCAAAAACTTATTTTTTCAAAAAATGGACAATGTGGTCTCTTTACCACACGAACACCTATAAAACCGATATTTTTGATTTTCCAAAAAAAATTGTTTTGGAGATTCTATTTTTGAGGGGTTCTTGCATGTTGTTGAAAATTTAGTTTTTCAAAAATGGGACAATCTAGGTCTACTCAGAATGACATTCTCTACAAAACCCATTTGTTAGATTTTTCATAAAAGGATTCAAAAATTTTGTCTCTATTATCTTTAAGACTGCTTAAAATTTTCAAAAAATCTATCTTTTTTAAGAACAAATACTTTTTTCAAAATACGGATGATCTAGGTCTTTTTAGCACACAGGCACCTATAAAACCCATATTTTCAATTTTCCCAAAAAAAATTATTTCCTAGATTCTATTTTTGAGGGGTTTTTGCATGTTGGTGAAAAATTAGTTTTTCGAAAAAAGGACGATTTGGGTCTTCTCAAAACGACATTCTCTACAAAACCGATTTCTCATATTTTTCATAAAAAGATTCAAAATTTTTGCCTCTATTATCTCTACTGCTTCTACTTTTCAAAAAAATCTATCTTTTTCAAGAACAACTTATTTCTTCAAAGGGTCTCCTTAGCACACGAGCACCTATAAAACCAATATTTTTTATTTTCCAAAAACAAATGTTTCGTAGATTCTTTTTTTGAGGGGTTCTTGCATGTTCGTGAAAAAAATAATTTTTCAAAAAAAGGATGATCTGAGTTTACTCAAAATGACATTCTCTACAAAACCCATTTCTCAGATATTTCATAAAAAGATTCAAAAAAAATTCCTTTGTTACCTCTACTGCTTATACTTCTCAAAAAAATGGACGATCTGGGTCTCTTTATCACACGAGTACTTATAAAACCCATATTTTTGATTTTCCCCAAAAAAATTGTTTTGTAGATTCTATTTTTTTGGGGTTCTTGCGTTCGTGAAAATTAGTTTTTCAAAAAATAGACGGTCTGAGTCTATTCAAAACAACATTCTCTTCAAAACCCATTTCTTAGATTTTTCATAAAAAGATTCAAAAGATTTCCTTTTGTCACCTCTACTTCTTCTAATTCTCAAAAAAAATATCCTTTTCAAAAACAACTTATTTTTTTTAAAAATAGACGATCTGGGTCTCTTTAGCATATGAGCACTTATAAAACCCATATTTCGATTTTCCCAAAAAAAATTGTTTCATGGATTCTATTTTTCAAAGGTTCTTGCATGGTGAAAAATTAGTTTTTCTAAAAAAGGACGATCTGGGTTTACTTAGAACGACATTCTCTACAAAACCCATTTCTCAATGCCTCTACTACTTCTAATTTTCAAAAAAATCCATCTTTTTCAAGAACAATTTATTTTGTCAAAAAATGGACGATTAGGGTCTCTTAAGCACAAAAGCACCTATAAAACCCATATTTTTGATTTTCCAAAAAAAAATTGTTTGGTGGATTGTATTTTTGAGGGGTTCTTGCATGTTGGTTAAAAATTAGTTTTTTCGAGAAAAGGACGATCTGGATTTACTCAGAATAACATTCTCTACAAAACCCATTTCTCAGATTTTTCGTAAAAAAATTCAAAAAATTTGCCTCTATTACCTATACTGCTTCTACGTTTCAAAAGAATCTATCTTTTTCAAGAACTACTTATTTTTTCAAAAAACAGACGATCTAAATCTCTTTAGCACATAGCACCTATAAAACCCATATTTTTTATAGGTGCTTGTGTGCTCTATGACCTAGGTCTACTCAGAACGACATTTTATACAAAACCCATTTCTCAGATTTTTCATAAAAATATTCCAAAACATTGCCTCTTTTACCTCTACTACTATTCAAAAATATCTATCTTTTTCAAGAACAACTTATTTTTTCAAGCAACAGAAGATCTAGGTCTCTTAAGCACACGAGTACCTATAAAAGCCATCTTTTTTATTTTCCCAAAAATAATTGTTTCTTAGATTCTATTTTTGAGGAGTTCTTGCATGTTGGTGAAAAATAATTTTTTCGAAAAAAGGATGATCTGGGTTATTCAGAATGACATTCTCTACAAAACCCATTTCTTAGATTTTTCATAAAAAGATTAAAAAAATTTCCCTCTGTTTCCTCTACTGCTTCTACTTTCCAAAAAAATCTATCTTTTTCAAGAACTTATTTTCCAAAGAACAAAAGATCTGGGTCTCTTAAGCAGATGCGTACATATAAAACCCATATTTTTTATTTTCCCAAAAACAATTGTTTCTTAGATTCTATTTTTGAGGAGTTCTTGCATGTTGCTGAAAAATAAGTTTTTCAAAAAGAGGACGATCTGATATACTCATAACGACATTTTCTACAAAACCCATTTCTTAGATTTTTCATAAAAAGATTCAAAAAGTTTACCTCTGTTACCCCTATTGCTTCTACTTTAAAAAAAAAACTCTTTTTCAAGAATAACTTATTTTTTGAAAAAATGGACGATCTGGGTCTCTTTAGCACACGAACATATATAAAACCGATACTTTCGATTTTCCAAAAAAAAATTGTTTCGTAGATTCTATTTTTGAGGAGTTCTTGCATGTTGGTGAAAATTTAGTTTTTCGAAAAAAGAAAGATTTGAGTCTACTAAGAATGAAAAAATACACAACTATAGTGTAATCCACAATCGTAGTTACCAAAGTTCATCGATGGCCCAAGAAAACTCAAACACGAGCGGTTTCCTGAATGCGGCTATAACTCAACAAAAAATGAAGGTTGAGAAAAAGCAAAAGAAAATACGTGTACAAAATACCCAACTACAATGTAATCCACTAGCGTAGTCACCAAAGTTGATCGATGGCCCATGAAAACTCAAACTCGAGCGGTTTCCTAAATGCGGCTATAACTCAACAAAAACTAAAGTTTCATGAAAGGCGATAGAAAACACATGTATAGAATTGACAACAACAATGCAATCCACAATCATAGTCACCAAAGTTGATCGATGGCCCAAGAAAAATTAAACACGATCGGTTTCCTAAGTGCAGCTATAACTCATCAAATAAAAATATTGGCCCACGAAAACTCAAAGTCGAGTGCTCGGTTTCCTAAATGCAGCTATAACTCAACAAAAAAAGAAGGTTCGTGAAAGGCGATAGAAAATATTGGTACATATTGGACAACTATAGTGAAATCTACAATTGTAGTTACCAAAGTTGATTGATGGCCATGAAAACTCAAATATAAGCAGTTTCCTAAACACGATTATAACTCAACAAAAAATTAAGATTCGCAAAAGACGATAGAAAATACATGTATAGAATGCACAACTATAGTTTAATCCACAATAGTAGTAACCAAAGTTGATTGATGGCCCACGAAAACTTAAACACGAGTGTTTTCCTAAATTTAGCTATAACTCAACAAAAATGAATGTTCGTGAAAGGCGATAGAAAATACGTGTATAGGCAACTACAGTGTAATCGAAAAGCGTAGTCACCAAAGTTGATCGATGGGCCATGAAAACTCAAACTCGAGCAGTTTCCTAAATGCAGCTATAACTCAACAAAAAATGAAGGTTTGCAAAAGGCAATAGAAAATACACGTACAAAATGGACAACTACAGTGCAATCCTTAATCGTAGTCACCAAAATTGATCGATGGCCCACGAAAACTCAAACACAAGCGGTTTCCTATGTGACGCTATAACTCAACGAAAAATGAAGGTTCTCGAAAGGCGATTGAAAATAAGTGTATAGAATACACAACTATAGTATAATCCACAATCATAGTCACCAAAGGTGATCAATGAAAACTCAAACACGAGCGTTTTCCTACATGCAGTTATAACTCAATAAAAAATGAAGGTTCATCAAAGGCGATTAAAAATATGTGTACAAAATGCAAAACTACAGTACAATCCACAATCGTACTCACCAAAGTTGATCGATGGACCACGAAAACTCAAATACGAGTGGTTTCCTAAATGCGGCTTTAACTCAAAAAAAAATGAACCTTCACAAAAGGCAATAGAAAATTAGCACTCATAATGCACAACTACAGTGCAATCCACAATTGTAGTCACCAAAGCTAATTGATGGCCCACAAAAACTCAAACACGAGCGGTTTCCTAAATGCAGCTATAACTCAACAAAAAATGAAGGTTCAAAGAAGGTGATAGAAAATACGCATACAGAATGGACAACTATAGTGTAATTCACAATCGCAGTCAACAAAGTTGACCGATAGCCCAATAAAACTCAAACACGAGCATTTTCCTAAAAGCGGCTATAACTCAACAAAAAATGTAGGTTAGTGAAAGGCAATTAAAAATAAATGTACAAAGTGCAAAACTACAGTACAATCTGAAATCGTAGTCACCAATGTTGGTCGATGGCCCAAAAAAACTCAAACATGAGCAGTTTCCTAAATGCGGCTATAACTCAACAAAAAATGAAGGTTCACGAAAGGAAATAGAAAATGCGTTTATAGAATGCAGAACTACAATGTAATTCACAAGCATAGTCACCAAAGTTGATCGATGGCCCACAAAAACTCAAATATGAGAGGTTTCCTAAATGCGGCTATAACTCAACAAAAAATGAAGGTTCACGAAAGGCGATAGAAAATACGTGTACAGAATGGAAAACTATAGTACAATCCATAATGGTGACTACGACTGTGGATTGCACAGTAGTTGTCCAATATGTACGTGTATTTTCTATCACCTTTCGTGAAACTTCATTTTTCTTTGAGTTATAGCCTCATTTAGGAAACCTCTTGTTTTTGAGTTTTTGTGGGTCATCTATAAACTTTTGTGACTACGCTTGTGAATTACACTTTATTTGTGAATTCTATACGTGTATTTTCTATCGCCTTTTATGAACCTTCATTTTTGTTGAGTTATAGCCACATTTAGGAAACCGGCTGTGTTTCAATTTTTTTGGGCCATCAATCAACTATGGTGAGAACACTTGCAGCTTACACTATAGTTGTGCATTCTACACGCGTATTTTTGTTCGCCTTTCACAAACCTTCATTGTTTGTTCAGTTATTGCCACATTTAGTAAAACGCTCGTGTTTGAGTTTTCGTGTGCCATCGATCAACTTTGGTGACTACAATTGTGGATTACACTATAGTTTTCCATTCTATACGCGTATTTTCTATTGCCTATTGTGAACATTCAGTTTTTGTTGAGTTATAGCCACATTTAGGAAATCGCTCGAGTTTGAGCTTTCGTGGACCAGATGGATCAACTTTGGTGACTACGGTTGTGGACTACACTGTAGTTGTGCATTCTATACACATATTTCATGGGCCATCGATCAACTTTGGTGACTATGCTTGTGGACTACACTATAGTTTTCCATTGAGTTTTCTTGGGCCATCGATCAACTTTGCTGACTACGCTTGTGGACTACACTATAGTTTTCATTCTAAACGCATATTTTCTATCGCCTTTTGCCAACCTTCATTTTTTGTTTAGCTATAACCACATTTAGGAAACCGCTCATGTTTGAGTTTTTGTGGGCCATCGATCAACTTTAGTGAATACGGTTGTGGATTGTATTGTAGTTGTGCATTATGTATGTATATTTTAATTTCCTTTCACAAACCTTCATATTTTGTTGAGTTATTGCCGCATTTAGGAAAATGCTCGTGTTTGAGTATTCCTGGGCTATCGATCAACTTTGGTGACTACGATTGTGTATTGCACTGTAGCTTTCCATTTTGTCTACTTATTTTCGTGGGCCATCGATCAACTTTGGTGACTACGCTTGTGGAATGCACTGTAGCTGTGCATTCTATACGCGTATTTTTGGGGCCATTGATCAACTTTGGTGACTACGCTTGTGGACTACACTAAAGTTGTGCACTATAAACGCATATTTTCTATCACCTTTTGGGAACCTTCATTTTTTGTTTAGTTATAACCGCACTTAGGAAACTGCTCATGTTTTTGTTTTTGTGGGCCATCGATCAACTTTGGTGACTACGATTATGGATTGTATTGTAGTTGTGCATTCTATACGCATATTTTTAATTGCCTTTCATGAACCTTCATATTTTGTTGCCTTATAGCCGCATTTAGGAAAAAGCTCGTGTTTGAGTTTTTGTCGGTTATTGATCAACTTTGGTGACTACGATTGTGTATTGCATTTTAGTTGTCCATTCTGTACGCGTATTTTCTATTGCCTTTTGTGAACCCTCATTTTTTATTGAGTTACAGCCGCACTTAGGAAACCGCTCGTGTTTGAGTTTTCATGGGCCATAGATCAACTTTGTTCACTACGATTGTCGATTGCACTGTAGTTGTCCATTCTCTACGTGTACTTTCTATTGCATTTCACAAAACTTAATTTTTTGTTAAGTTATAGCCGCATTTAGGAAACCGCTTGTGTTTGAGGTTTCATGGGCCATCGATCAACTTTGGCAACTATGATTGTGGATTGCACTGTACTTGTCCATTATGTACGCGAATTTTCTATCGTACTTTGTGAAACTTCATTTTTTGTTGAGTTATAGCCACACTTAGGAAACCACTCGAGTTTGAGTTTTGTGCGTAATCGATCAGCTTTGGTGACTACGCTTATGGATTTCACTGTAGTTCTACATTCTATATGCATATTTTCTATCGGCTTTCGCGAATCTTCATTTTTTGTTGAGTTATAGCCGCATATAGGAAACCGCAAATGTTTGAGTTTTTCTAGGCCATCAATCAACTTTTGTGACTACGATTGTGGATTCTACTGTAGTTGTGCATTATGTACACACATTTTTAATCACCTTTTGTGAAGCTTCATTTTTCATTGAGTTATAGTTGAACTTATGAAACTGCTCGTGTTTTAGTTTTCATGGACCATCGATCAACTTTGGTGAGTACGATTGTGCATTGCACTATAGTTGTCCATTTTATATGTGTATTTTCTATCGCCTTTCAAGAACCTTCATTTTTTGTTGAGTTATAGCCGCACTTAAGAAACCACTTGTGTTTGAGTTTTTGTGGGCCATCAATCAACATTTGTGACTATGATTGTGGATAGCACTATAGTTGTCCATTATGTTAGCGTATTTTCTATCGCCTTTCGTGAACATTCATTTTTTGTTGAGTTATAGCTGCATTTAGGAAACCGCTCGAGTTTGAGTTTTCGTGGGCCATCGATCAGGTTTGGTGACTACACTGATAGCTTCATTTTTAGTTGAGTTATAACCACATTTAGGAAACTGCTCATGTTTTAGTTTTTGTGGGCCATCGATCAACTTTGGTGACCACGATTGTGGATTGTACTGTAGTTGTGCATTCTGTACACATATATTTAATTGTCTTTTGCGAACCTTCATACTTTGTTTAATTATAGCTGCATTTAGGAAAACGCTCGTGTTTGATTTTTCGTGGGCCATCGATAAACTTTGGTGACTCCGATTGTGGATTGCACTATAGTTTTCTTTCCTATACGTGTATTTTCTATCGCCTTTCTTGAACCTTCATTTTTTATTGAGTTATAGTCGCATTTAGGAAACCACTCATGTTTGAGTTTTCGTGGGCCATCGATCAACTTTGGTGACTATGATTGTCGATTGCACTATAGTTGTCCATTCTCCAAGTGTATTTTCTATCGCCTTTCGTGAACATTCTTTTTTTTTAAGTTATAGCCACATTTAGGAAACCGCTTGTGTTTGAGTTTTCGTGGGCCATCAATCGACTTTGGTGACTACGCTTGTGGATTACACTGTACTTGAACATTCTGAATGGTCATTTTCTATCGCCTTTCACTAACCTTCATTTTTTGGTGACCTATAGCCCCATTTAGGCAAACGCTCATGCTTGAGTTTTCGTGGACCATCAATTGCACTATAGTTGTCCATTCTCTACATGTATTTCTATCGCCTTTCATGAACCTTCACTTTTCGATGAGTTACTGTCGTATTTATGAAAACCATTTGTATTTGGGTTTTCATGGACCATTGATCAACTTTGGTGACTACGATTGTGGATTGCACTATAGTTGTCCATTCTCTACGTGTATTTTCTATCGCCTTTCGCGAACCTTAATTTTTTATCGCCTTTTGTGAACCTTGATTTTTTGTTGATTTATAACCGCATTAAGGAAACCGCTCCTGTATGAGTTTTCACAGGCCATCGATCAACTTTGGTGACTACGATTGTCAGTTGCACTGTAGTTTTCCATTCTCTACATGTATTTTCTATCACCTTTTGTGAAACTTCATTTCTTGTTAATTTATAGCTGCATTTAGGGAACCGCTCGTGTTTGAGTTTTTGTGGGTCATCGATCAACTTTGGTGAGTACGATTGTGGATTGCTTTGTAGTTGTTCATTATGAACACTAATTTTCTATCACCTTTCACGAATCTTCTTTTTTGTTTAGTTATAGCCGCATTTGGGTAACCACTCGTGTTTGAGTTTTTGTGGGCCATCGATCAACTTTTGTGACTATGCTTGTGGATCACACTGTCATTATGCATTATATACGCGTATTTTCTATCGCCTTTCGTGAACGTTCTTTTTTTCTTGACTTATAGCCACATTTAGGAAACCGATCATGTTTGAGTTTTTGTGGGGCATCAATCAACTTTGGTGACTACGATTGTGGATTTTATTGTAGTTGTGTATTCTGTACACATATTTTTAATTGCCTTTAAGGAACCTTCATTTTTTGTTGAGTTTTAGCCGTATTTAGGAAAACATTCTTGTTTTAATTTTCATAGTCCATCGATCAACTTCGGTGACTACGATTGTGGATTACACTGTAGTTGTGCATTCTATTTATGTATTTTCTATCGCCTTTCGTGAATGATCATTTTTGTTTAGTTATAGCTGCACTTAGGAAATTTCTCGTCTTTGAGTTTTCATGGACCATCAACAAACTTTGGTGACTACGCTTGTGGATGACATTGTAGTTGCCTAATCTATATGCATATTTTCTATTTCCTTTCATGAACATTCATTTTTTGTTGAATTATAGCTACATTTAGGAATCCCCTCATGTTATAGTTTTTTTGGGCCATCGATCAACTTCGGTAACTACGATTGTCGATTGTACTATAGTTGTGCATTCTATATGCGTATTTTCTGTTGCATTTCGCGAATGTTTATTTTTCATTGAGTTAGAGCCGCACTTAGGAAACCATTCATGTTTGACTTTTTGTTGACCATCAATCAACTTTGGTGACTACAATTACAGATTATACTGTAATTGTGCATTTTGTAAGCATATTTTTAATTGCCTTTCACAAACCTTCATTTTTTGTTGAGTTGTAGCTGCATTTAGGAAAACGCTCGTGTTTGAATTTTTGAGAGCCTTTGATCAACTTTGGTGACTAAGATTGTGGATTGGACTTTTGTTGTGCATTTTTTACTTCTATTTTCTACCGCCTTTCGTGAACCTTATTTTTATGTTGAGTTATAGCCGCATTTAGAAAACTGCTTATTTTTGAGTTTTTCTGGGCAATCAATCAACTTTGGTGACTACGCTTGTGGACTACACTGTAGTTGTGCATTGTATAAGCATATTTTCTATCGCATTTCGCGAACCTTCATTTTTTATTTATTTATAGCCATCTTCGAGAAAACGATCATGTTTTACTTTATGTGGGCCATCGATCAACTTTGGTGACTACGATTGTGGATTGCACTGTAGTTGTCCATATTGTATGCATATTTTCTATCACCTTTTGTGAACCTTCATTTTTTGTTGAGTTATAGCCGCATTTAGGAAACCGCTCGTGTTTGAGTTTTTGTGGGCCATTGATAAAATTTTGTAACTATGATTATGGACTGCAGTTGTGCATTCAATATGTGTATTTTCTATCACCTTTTGCGAACCTTCATTCTTCGTTGGGTTATAGCTACACTTAGGAAACCGAACATGCTTGAGTTTTCATGGGCCATCGATCAACTTTGGTGACTACGATTATGGATTGCACTATAGTTGTCCATTTTGTATGTGTATTTTCTATCGTCTTCACGAACCTTCATTTTTTCTTGAGTTATAGATGCATTTAGGAAGCAGCTCGAGTTTGATTTTTCGTGGGCCATCAATCAACTTTGGTGACTTCGCTTGTGAATTACACTATAGTTGTGCATTCTATACGCGTATATTCTATCGCCTTTCGCAAACCTTCATTTTTTATTGAGTTATACCTTATTTAGTAAACCTCTCATGTTTAAGTTTTTGTGGACCATCAATCAACTTTGGTCACTACGATTGTGGTTTGTACTGTAATTTTCCATTTTGTTCTCATATTTTTAATCGCCTTTCACAAAACTTCATTATTTGTTGAGTTATAGCCGTATTTAGGAAACCACTTGTATTTGTGTTTTTGTGGGCCATCGATCAACTTTGGTGACTACGATTGTGGATTTCACTATAGTTTTCAATTCTCTACATGTATTTTCTATCACCTTTCATGAACCTTCATTTTTTGTTGAGTTATAGCCGCATTTACGAAACCACTCGAGTTTGAGTTTTTGTGGCCCATCGAGGAACTTTGGTGACTACGCTTGTGGATTACACTATACTTGTACATTGTATATGCATATTTTCTATCACCTTTTGTGAACCTTCATTTTTTCTTGAGTTATAGCCGCATTTAGGAAACCACACATGTTTAAGTTTTTGAGGGCCATCGATCAACTTTGGTAAGTACGATTGTCAATTTTATTTTAGTTGTACATTTTGTACGCATATTTTTATCACCTTTCACGAACCCTCATTATTTCTTGAGTTATAGCCACATTTAGGAAAAAGCTCGTGTTTGTGTTTTCCTGGGCCATCGATCAACTTTGGCGACTATGATTGTGGTCGCACTATAGTTGTGCATTATGAACAGTAATTTTCTATTGCCTTTCACAAACCTTCATTTTTTGTTGAGTTATATCCGCATTGAGGAAACTACTCATGTTTGAGTTTTTGTGGGCCATCGATCAACTTTGGTGACTATGCTTGTGGATTACACTATAGTTGTGCATTCTATATACGTATTTTATTTCGCCTTTCGCGAACCTTCATTTTTTTGACTTATAGCCGCATTTTGGAAACTGCTCATGTTTGAGTTTTTGTGGGCCATCAATCAATATTGGTGACTACGATTATGGATTGTATTGTAGTTATGCATTCTATATCCATATTTTTAATCACCTTTCAAGATCCTTCATTTTTTGTTGAGTTATAGCCAGATTTTGGAAACCGCTCGTGTTTGAGTTTTTTTGGGCCATTGATCAAGTTTGCTAACTATGATTGTCAATAGTACTGTAGTTTTGCATTTTGTATGCATATTTTCAATTGGCTTTCATGAACCTTCATTTTTTGTTGAGTTATAGCCACATTTAGGAAAACGGTTGTGTTTGATTTTTTGTGGACCATCAACCATTTGGTGACTACGATTAAGGATTACACTCTGGTTGTGCATTCTATATGTGTATTTTCTATCGGCTTTCAAGAACCTTTTATTTTCGTTGAGTTATAGCCGCAGTTATGAAACCGCTCGTGTTTGACTTTTCGTGGGCCATCGATAAACTTTGGTGACTACAATTGTGGACTATATTGTAGCTGTGCATTCTTTATGCATATTTTTAATTTCCTTTCACGAACCTTCATTTTTTGTTGAGTTGTAGCTGCATTTAGGAAAATGCTCGTGTTTGAGTTTTTGTGGGCCATCGATCAACATTGGTGACTACGATTGTGGATTACACTGTAGTTGTGCATTCTATCCACGTATTTTCTACCGCCTTTCGAGAACCTTCACTTTTCATTAAATTATAGCTGTACCGGAAACCGCATCGCGTTTTGAGTTTTCATGGGCCATTGATCAATGGTTTGGTGACTACAATTGTGGATTGCATGGTAGTTGTCCATTAAGTAAGTGTATTTTCTATCGCCTTTTATGAACCTTCATTTCATGTTGAGTTATAGACACATTTAGGAAACCGCTCGTGTATGAGTTTTCTTGGGCCATCGATCACTTTGGTGACTACGCTTGTGGATTATACTATAGTTGTGCAATCTATAAGCGTATTTTTTGTCGCTTTTCATAAACCTTCATTTTTTGTTGAGTTATAGCCTTATTTGGGAAAATGATCGTGTTTCAGTTTTCGTGGTCCATAGATAAACTTTGGTGACTACAGTTGTGGTTTGTATAGTAGTTGTCCATACTATACGCGTATTTTCTATCGCCTTTCACGAAGCTTCATTTTTATTTAGTTATAGCTACATTTAGGAAAGTGCTCGCATTTGAGTTTACATGGGCCATTGATCAACTTTGGTTACTAAGATTGTGGATTGCACTTTAGTTGGACATTATGTACGCGTATTTTTTATCGCCTTTCGTGAACCTTCATTTCTTATTGAATTATACCCGCATTTAGGAAACCTCTCGTGTTTAAGTTTTCGTGGGCCATCGATCAACTTTGGTGACTACGATTGTGGATTGCATTGTAGTTGTGCATTATGAAAGGTAAATTTCTATTGCCTTTCATGAACCTTTATTTGTTGTTGAGTTCTAGCTGCATCTAGGAAGCTGCTTGTGTTTGAGTTTTTGTGGGTCACCGATCAACTTTGGAGACTACGATTGTGGATTACACTGTAGTTGTGCATTTTATACACGAATTTTCTTTCGCCTTTCGCGAACCTTCCTTTTTTCTTGAGTTATAGCCATATTAGGAAACCGGTTGAGTGTGAGTTTTCTTGCACCATCGATCAACTTTAGTGATGACGATTGTGGATTACACTGTAGTTGTGCATTTTATACGCGTATTTTCTATCGCCTATCGTGAACGTTCATTTTTTTCTGAGTTATAGATGCACTGAGGAAACTATTCAAGTTTCAGTTTTCATGGCCCATCAATAAAATTTGGTGACTACAATTATGGATTGCACTGTAGTTGTCCATTCTCTACGTGTAATTTCTATCAACTTTCGTGAATCTTCATTTTTTTTTAGTTATAGACGTATTTAGGAAATTGCTCGTGTTTGAGTTTTCATGGCCCATCAATAAACTTTAGTGAGTATGATTGTGGATGTAGTTGTCAATTCTTTGCATGTATTTTTATCGCCTTTCACGAAACTTCATTTTTTGTTGAGTTATATAGCCTTATTTAGGAAACTGCTTGAGTTTGAGTTTTCGTGGGCCATCGGTCAAGGTTGGTGACAACGATTGTGAATTACACTGTAGTTCTACATTCTATATACGTATTTTTTATCACCTTTCGCGAACCTTCATTTTTCATTAACTTATAGCTGTACATAGGAAACTGCTCGTGTTTCAATTTCTGTGGGCCATCGATCCACTATGGTGACTACGATTGTCGATTGCACTATAGTTGTCTATTATGAGTGCTAATTTTCTATCGCCTTTCGCGAACCTTCCTTTTTTGTTGAGTTATAGCCGCATTTAGGAAACCGCCTGTGTTTGAGTTTTCATGGGCCATTGAACAACTTTGGTGACTACGATTGTGGATTACACTATAGTTGTGCATTTTGTATGCATATTTTTAATCGCCTTTCACGAACACTCATTTTTTGTTGAGTTATAGCCGCATTTAAGAAAATGGTCATTTTTTAGTTTTCATGGGCCATCGATCAACTTTGGTGACTACGATTGTGGATTGCACTATAGTTGCCCATTTTGTACATGTATTTTCTATAGCCTTTTGCAAACCTTCATTTTTTGTTGAGTTATAGATGCATTTAGGAAATAGCTCGAGTTTCAGTTTTCATGGGCTATTGATCAACTTTGGTCACTATGCTTGTAGATTACACTGTAGTGTGCATTCTATACGGGTATTTTCTATTGCTGTTCGTGAGCCTTCATTTTTTGTTGAGTTATAGCTTCATTTAGGAAAACACTCGTGTTTGAGTTTTCATGGGCCATTGATAAACTTTGGTGACTAGGATTATTGATTATACTGTAGTTGTCCATTATGTATGCATATTTTTAATCGCCTTTCACGAAGCTTCAATTTTTGTTTAGTTATAGCTGTATTAAAGAAAATGCTTGTGTTTCAGTTTTCATGGGCCTTTGATCAACTTTGGTGACTACGATGATGGATTACATTGTAGTTGTGCATTTTGTTTGCATATTTTTAATCACCTTTCACGAACCCTCATTTTTTGTTGAGTTATAGCCACATTTAGTAAAACACTCGTGTTTGAGTTTTCATCGGCCATCGATCAACTTTTCTAACTATGATTGTGGATTACACTGTAGTTGTGCATTCTATATGCGTATTTTCTATCACCTTTCGTGAACCTTTATTTTTCGATGACTTATAGCCACGCTTGAGAAACCGCTCGTGTTTGAGTTTTTGTGGGCCATCGATCAACTTTGGTGACTACGATTTTGGATTACACTATAGTTATCCATTATGTACGCATATTTTCTATTGCCTTTCGTGAACTTTATTTTTTGTTGAGTTATAGTGACATTTAGGAAACCGCTCATGATTCTATTTTTGTGGGCCATCAATCAACTTCGGTGAGTACGATTGTGGATTGCACTGTAGTTTTTCATTCTAAACGCTAATTTTCTATTTCCTTTCGTGAACCTTCATGCTTTGTTGAGTTATAGCCGCATTTAAAAAACCACTCGTGTTTGAGTTTTTGTGTGCCATCAATCAACTTTGGTGAGTACACTTATGGATTACACTGTAGTTGTGCATTCTATACACATATTTTCTATTGTCTTTCATGAAAATTCATTTTGTGTTGACTTATAGCCGCATTTAGGAAACTGCTCGTGTTTGAGTTTTTTTGGGCCATCAATCAAATTTGATGACTATCATTATGGATTACACTATAGTTGTACATTCTATATGCATATTTTCTATTGCCTTTCGCGAACCTTCATTTTTCATTGAGTTATACCTACACTTAGGAAATCGATCGTGTTTGATTTTTCGTGGGCCATCGATCAGCTTTGGTGACTACAATTGGGGATTGCCCTTTAGTTGTCCATTTTGTACGTGTATTTTCTATCGCATTTCATGAACCTTGATTTTTTGTTGAGTTATAGCTGCATTTAGGCAACCGCTCGAGTTTAAGTTTTCGTGGGCCATCGATCAACTTTGGTGACTACGCTTGTGCATTAAATTGTAGTTGAGCATTCCATATGGGTATATTCTATTACATTTTGTGAACCTTCATTTTTTATTTAATTATAACCTCATTTAGGAAACCTCTCATTTTGTGTTTTTGCGTGCAATCGATCAACTTTTTTTACTATTGTTGTGGATTGTACTCTAGTTGTGCATTCTTTATGCATATTTTAAATTATCCTTGACGAACCTTCATTTTTTGTTGAGTTATAGCCGCATTTAGGAAAACGCTCATGTTTGCATTTTCGTGGGGCATCAATGAACTTTGGTGACTACGGATGTGGACTAGACTGTAGTTGTGCATTTTATATATGTATTTTCCATCGCCTTTCGCAAATCTTCAGTTTTCTTTCAGTTATAGTTGAACTTAGCAAACTACTTGTGTTTGATTTTTCGTGAGCCGTCGATCAACTTTGGTGACTACGCTTGTGGATTGCACTGTAGTTTTTCATTCTATACGTGTATTTTCTATCGCCTTTCGTGAACCTTCAATTTTTGTTACGTTATATCCACTTTTAGGAAACTGCTTGTGTTTGAGTTTTCGGGGGCCATCAATCAACTTTGGTGACTACGATTGTGGATTACATTGTAGTTGTGCATTCTATACATGTATTTTGTATCACCTTTCATGAACCTTTGTTTTTTGTTGAGTTATAGCCACGTTTTGGAAAATGTTCGTATTCAAGTTTTCGTTGGCCATTGATCGACTTTGTTGACTATGATTATAGATTACACTGTAGTTGTGCATTCTATATGCATATTTTCTATCATGTTTTGCAAACCTTCATTTTTCATTAAGTTATAGCTGCAATTAGGAAACCACTCGTGTTTGAGTTTTCATGGGCATCAACTTTGGTGACTACGATTTTGGGTTGCACTATAGTTGTCCATTCTATACGCATATTTTCTATCGCCTTTCATGAACCTTTGTGTTTTATTGAATTATAGCCGCATTTAGGAAACCACTCAAGTTTGAGTTTTTGTGAAACATCGATCAACTTTGGTGACTACAATTGTCATTTGAACTATAGTTGAGCATTCTATACACATATTTTTAATTGCCTTTCACAATATTTCATTTTTTGTTGAGTTATAGCCGTATTTAGGTAACCGCTCGTATTTGAGTTTCTGTGGGCCATCGATCAACTTTGGTGACTACAATTGTGGATTGCCTGTAGTTATCCCATTCTGTACGCGTATTCAGGAAACCACTCATATTTAAGTTTTCATGGGCGATCGATCAACTTTGGTGACTACGATTATGCATTGCACTCTAGTTGTATAAGCATTCTATACGCGTATTTTATATCGCCTTTCACAAACCTTCACTTTTTGTTGAGTTATAGCCGCATTTAGGAAACCACTTGAGTTTGAGTTCTCATGGGGCATCGATCAACTTTGGAGACTACAATTATGGAATGCACTTTAGTTGTCCATTTTGTACGTGCATTTTATATTTCCTTTCGCGAAACTTCATTTTTTGTTCAGTTATAGCCGCATTTAGAAAACCGATCAAGTATGAGTTTTCGTGGGCCATCGATCATCTTTGGTGACTACGCTTGTAGATTACACTGTAGTTTTCCATTCTATACGTGTATTTTCTATCGACTTTCGCAAACCTTCATTTTTCGTTGAGTTATAGCCACACTTACAAAACCACTTGTGTTTCGGTTTTTGTGGGCCATCGATCAACTTTGGTGACTAAGATTGTGGATTGTATTGTCATTGGCCATTCTCTAGGCCAATTCTCTATCGCCTTTCACAAACCTTCATTTCTTTTTTAGTTATTACCAGATTTAGGAAGCCGCTCGAGTTTGAGTTTCCATGGGCCATCAATCAACGTTGGTGACTACGATTGTGGATTGCACTATAGTTGTCCACTTTGTACATGTATTTTCTATCGCCTTTCGTGAACCATGATTTTTTGTTGAGTTATAGGCTCATTTAGGAAACCTCTCGTGTTTGAATTTTTGTGGGAAATCGATCAACTTTAATGAGTACAGTTCTGGTTAACACTTTAGTTGTGAATTCTATACACGTATTTTCTATCGCATTGAGTGAACTCTTCATTTTTCGTTGAGTTATAGCCTCACTTAGGAAACTTCTCGTGTTGAAGTTTTTGTAGGCCATCAATCAACTTTGGTGACTACGATTGTGGATTGCACTGTAGTTGTCCATTATGTAGGTGTATTTTCTATCTCCTTTCATAAACCTTCATTTTTTTTTTAGTTATAGCCGCATTGAGGAAGTCACTTGAGTTTGACTTTTCAAGGGCTATCAATCAACTTTGGTGACTACGATTGTGGATTATACTATAGTTGAACATTCTATCAGCATATTTTCTATCAACTTTCGTGAACCTTCATTTTTTGTCGACTTATAGGTCTATTTAGGAAACCACTCATGTTTGAGTTTTTGTGGGCCATCGATCAACTTTGGTGACTACGATTGTGGATTGTACTATAGTTTCGCATTCTGTATGCATATTTTTAATCACCTTTCATGAACCTTCATTTTTTGTTGTGTTATATCATCATTTAGGAAAACAGTCATGTTTTAGTTTTCGAGGGCCATCGATCAACTTTGGTGACTACGATTCTATACGCGTATTTTCTATCACCTTTTACGAACCTTAGTTTTACAACTACAGTGCAATCCAATATCGTAGTTCATAAAGTTGATCGATGGCCCACGAAAACTCAAACATTAGTGGTTCCTAAGTGTGACTAAATACAGTGTAATCAACAATCGTAGTCACCAAAGTTTATCGATGGCCCACAAAAACACAAACACGAGCGGTTTTCTAAATGCGGCTATAACTCAAAGAAAATTGAAGGTTTGCAAAAGGCGATAGAAAATATGCATAGAGAATGCACAAATATAGTGTAATCCATAATTGTATTCACCAAAGTTGAATGATAGAAAAAAAAACTCAACCATAAGCAGTTTCCTAAATGCGGCTATAACTCAACAAAAATTGAAGGTTCACTAAAGGCAGTAGAAAATGTGCGTATAAAATGCACAACTAAAATGTAATCCACTAGCATCGTCACCAAAGTTCATTGATGGCCTACGAAAACACAAACATGAGCAGTTTTCTAAGTGCAACCATAAATCAATGAAAAATGAAGGTTCACAAAAGACGATAGAAAATACGTGTATAGAATGCACAACTACAATGTAATCCACAATTGTAGTCACCAAAGTTGTTCAATGGCCTATTAAAATTCAAACACGATAGATTTCCTAAGTGTGGCTATAACTTAATGAGAAATGAAGGTTCCTAAAAGGTGATAGAAAATATGCGTATAGAATGCACAATTAGAGTGTAATCCACAATCGTAGTCACCAAAGTTGATTAATGGCCGAAAAAAACTGAAACACAAGAGTTTTCCTAAATGTGGCTATAACTCAACAAAAACTTAAAGTTCTTCAAAAATGATTAAAAATATGCATATAGATTGCACAATTACAGTACACTCCACAATCATAGTCACCAAAGTTGATTGACAGCCCACAAAAACTCAAATATGAGCGGTTTCCTAAATGTGGCTATATAACTAAAAAAAAAATGAAGGATCACAAAAGGTGATAGAAAATACGTGTATAGAATGCAAAACTACAGTGTAACCCAGAAGCATAGTCACCAAAGTTGATTGATGGCCCAAGAAAATTAAAACACGAGCATTTTCCTAAAATGTAGCTATAACTCTACAAAAACTTAAGGTTCTTGAAAAAGGATTAAAAATATGCATAGAGAATGCACAAGTATAGTACAAACCACAATCATAGTCACCAAAGTTGATTGATGGCCCACAAAAACTCAAATATGAGCGGTTTCCTAAATGTGGTATATAACTAACCAAAAAATTAAGGATCGTGAAAGGTGATCGAAAATACGCGTATAGAATGAAAAACTACAATGTAATCCACAATCATAGTCACTAAAGTTGATCAATAGCCCACAAAAACTCAAACACGAGGAATTTCCTAAATACGACTATAACTCAACAAAAAATAAAGGTTCGTGAAAGGAAATTAAAAAAATGTTTACAAAATGGACAACTATAGTACAATCCAAAATCGTAGTCACCAAAGTTGTTTGATGGCCCATAAAAAATCAAACATGAGCGGTTTCCTAAATGCAACTATAAATCAACAAAAAATGAAGGTTTGCAACAGGCGATAGAAAATACATGTATAGAATGAACTACAATGTCATCCACAATCGTAGTCACCAAAGTTAATCGATGTCCCAAAAAAACTCAAATATGAGCGGTTTCCTAAATATAGCTATAGGTCAACATAAAAATTTCACAAAAGGTGATAGAAAATATACATACAAAATTGACAACTAAAGTGCAATCCACTATCGTAGTCACCATAGTCAATTGATGGCCCACAAAAACTCAAACATGAGTGGTTTCCTAAATGAAGCTATAACTCAACGAAAAATGAAGGTTCGCGAAAAGCAATAGAAAATATGCATATAGAATGCACAACTACAGTGTAATCCACAATCGTAGTCACCAAAGTTCATCAATAGCCTACAAAAAATCAAACATGAGCGTTTTCCTCAATTATAACTCAACACAAAATGAAGACTCTTTAAAGTTGATTAAAAATATATTTACAGAATGCAAATCTATAGTACAATCCACAATTGCAGTCACCAAAGTTGATCGATGGCCCACAAAAAATTAAACATGAGCAGTTTCCTAAATGCGGCTGTAACTCAAGAAAAAATGAAAGTTAGTGCAAGGTGATAGAAAATATGCATACAGAATCAACAACTACAGGCACATCCATAATCATCGTCACCAAACTTGATCAATGGCACATGGAAACTCAAACACGAGCAGTTTACTAATTGTGGTTATAGTTCAACAAAAAATGAAAGTTTGCGAAAGGCGATAGAAAATACGCATATTATAGAAAATACAACTATAGTGTAATCCACAATTGTAGTCACCAAAGTTGATCGATGGCCCATGAAAACTCAAACACAAGCGTTTTACTAAGTTTGGCTATAACTCAACAAATGTTTTTACGAAAATAAAAAATTTGGGTTTTATGTACATGTGTATAGGATTTTTCATAGAAAGATTCAAAAAAAATTCTTTTGTTACCTCTACTACTTCTTTTAAAAAAAAATCTATCTTTCACAAAAACAACTTATATTTAAAAAAAACGGATGATCTGGGTCTCTTTACAACATGAGCATCTATGAAACCCATATTTTCGATTTTCCCAAAAAATATTGTTTAGTAGATTCTATTTTTGAGGGGTTTTTGCATGTTGATAAAAAATTAGTTTTTCGAAAAAAGGACAATATGGGTTTACTCAAAACGACATTCTCTACAAAACCCATTTCTCATATTTTTCACAAAAAAGATTGAATAACTTTGCCTCTATTACCTCTACTGCTTCTAATTTTGAAAAACATGTATCTTTTCAAGAAAAACTTATATTTTCAAAAAACAGATGATTTGGCTCTCTTCAGCACACGAGCACCTATAAAACCGATATTTTTGATTTTCCCAAAAAAATGTTTCGTAAATTCTTTTTTTCAAGGATTCTTCCAAGTTGGTGAAAAAATAGTTTTTTTTGAAAAAAGGACAATTTGGATATACTCATAACGACATTCTCTACAAAACCCATTTCTCAGATTTTTCATATAAAGATTCAAAACATTTGCCTTTGTTACCTCTAATGCTTCTACTTTTCAAAAAAATCTATCTTTTTCAAGAACTTATTTTTTCAAAAAATGGATGATTAGGGTCTCTTGAGCACACAAGCACCTATAAAACCCATATTTCGATTTTCCCAAAAAAAATTCTTTGGTGGATTCAATTTTTGAGGGGTTCTTGCATGTTGGTGAAAAAATAGTTTTTTAAGAAAAGGATGATCTAGATTTACTCAGAATGACATTCTCTACAAAACCCATTTCTCATCTTTTTTTATAAAAAGCTTCAAAAAAATTGCCTTTGTTACCTCTATTGCTTCTACTTTTCTAAAAAATCTATCTTTTTCATAAAAAAACTTATTTTTTCACAGAACAAAAGATCTCGGTCTCTTTAGCACACAAGTACCTATAAAACCCATATTTTTTATTTTCCCAAAAAAATATTGTTTCGTCGATTCTAGTTTTGAGGAGTTCTTGCATGTTGGTGAAAAATATGTTTTTCGAAAAAGGACGATCTGGATCTATTCAAAATGACATTCTCTACAAAACCTATTTCTCATATTTTTCATCAAAATATTTAATTTTTTTTCCTTTGTTACCTTTACTACTTCCACTTCTCAAAGAAAACTATCTTTTTCAAGAACTTATTTTTTTAAAAAATGGATGATCTAGGTCTCTTTAGCACACAAACACCTATAAAACCGATATTTTCGATTTTCCAAAAAAAATTGTTTACTAGATTCTATTTTTCAGGGGTTCTTGCTTGTTGGTAAAAAATTAGTTTCTCGAAAAAAGGATGATCTGCGTTTACTCAGAACGACATTCTCTACAAAACTCATTTCTTATATTTTTCACAAAAAGATTCAAAAAAGTTGCCTCTGTTACCTCTACTGCTTTTGCTTTTCAAAAAAATCTATTTTTAAAGAACAACTTATTTTTTCAAGAAATAGACAATCTGGGTATCTTGAGCACATCAGCACCTATAAAACCCATATTTTTTATTTTTCCCGAAAAAATTGATTCGTACATTCTATTTTTGAGGGGTTCTTGAATGTTGGTGAAAATATGTGTATAGAATGCACACATATAGTGTAATCCACAATCGTAGTCACCAAAGTTTATCGATAGCCCAAAAAAACCCAAACACGAGAGGTTTCATAAATGTGGCCCACGAAAACTCAAAATCGAGCGGTATTTGGTGACTATGATTGTGGATTACATTGTAGTTGTGCATTCTATACATGTATTTTCTATCACCTTTCACGAACCTTTAATTTTTGTTGAGTTATAGCCGCATTTACGAAACCGCTCGTGTTTGAGTTTTTGTGGGCCATTGATCAACTTTGGTGACTACGATTATGGATTGCACTATAGTTTTCCATTTTGTATGCCTATTATCTATTGCCTTTTGGGAACCTTCATATTTTTTTCAGCTATAGCCGCATTTAGGAAACCGCTCGTGTTTGAGTTTTTGTGGGCCATCAATCAACTTTGGTGGCTACACTTGTGGATTAAATCTAGGTGTGGATTCCATACGCGTATTTTCTATCCGCTTTCACGAACCTTCATTTTTGTTGAGTTATTGCCACATTTAGGAAACCATTCATGTTTGAGTTTTTGTGGGCCATCGATCAACTTTAGTTACTACGATAGTGGATTGTATTGTAGTTGTTCATTTAATACGCATATTTTTAATAACCTCACACGAACCTGCAATTTTATAGCGGCATTTAGCAAAATCGCTCATGTTTGAGACTTCATGGACCATCGATCAACTTTGGTGACTATGATTATGGATTGTACTGTAGTTGTCCATTATGTATGTTTATTTTTTATCTCCTTTTGTGAACCGTCATTTTTTGTTGAGTTATAGCCACATTTAGGAAACCACATATGTTTGAGTTTTTGCGGACCATTGATCAACTTTGTTGACTATGATTGTGAATTGTACTATAGCTGTGCATTTTGTACGCATATTTTTAATCGCCTTTCGGAAACCATCATTTTGTGCTGAGTTATAGCCGCATTTACAAAAACGCTCGTGTTTGAGTTTCCGTGGGCCATCGATCAACTTTGGTGACTACGATTGTGGATTGAATGTAGTTGTCCAATCTATACACGTATTTTCTATCGCCTTTCGTGAACCCTGATCTTTTATTGACTTATAGCCACATTTAGGAAACCACTCGTGTTTAAGTTTTTGTGGGCCATCGATCAACTTTGGTTACTATGATTGTGGATTGTATTTTAGTTGTGCAGTTTGTACACATTTTTTTAATCACCTTTCACGATCCTTCATTTTTTGTTGAGTTATATTCGCATTTATGAAAGCGCTAATGTTTAATTTTTCATGGGCGGGTATGTGCAGGATCATGATGGGCCAAAAAGTGGCAATATGATGGATATTTGTAGCGTATGTGGCTGATGACTTTTTTTTTACCCAAAATTGATGAAACGAAAGGGTTTTTAGAGGAGATTCTCAGCTTCCCACCAATATAAATTATACTTTACTTTGAATTTAATACATAATTATTGTTCATTTTCTATTTGAATTATGATTAAAGTCCTGATTGAAAGGCTGATTGAAAAAAATCTATATCTTTCAAATGATATCACATTTTTTGAATCTAAAACATGCATCACATTCTATGCTTCATATACTATAAGATGAAAAAAGAAAGAATTGAATTTCATGAAGTTTTCACCAAATTAAGGTGGTTACACATACGAGTTTTTATATTTTTTAAAAGTTGCAATAAAAAAATCATAATTAATTATTTACTTGAAAAGAAATTACAAAAAAATATGCATCACATCAGGACATGGGTCCTCTCCTTTTATCCAAAATCTTGTAAAAAAATATTATCATTTTATTGTGGTTAGGGTGGTTAGACACGTGCTCCTTATTTTTTCCCTATAATTTAAGTACTATTGCATTGAAATTTCAAATTTTCACCAAATAGATTTTAAAAAATAAAAAATAAACCTAGTAGTTTAGAAACTACATTCAATTTGCTACAGATTCTATTCTTACATATTTTTGAAATAATATAGGTAACTTATTCAAATTTTTACGTAAAGTTGCCTAACTCTAATTTTTCTGAATTTTTTGCCATTAAGGGCCTATTTTTTCCATGATGATCCTGCACATACCCAAGCCATCGATCAAATTTGGTGACTATGATTATGGGCTAAACTTTAGTTGTCCATTCTATACGCGTATTTTCTATCGCCTTTCATGAACCTTCATTTTTTGTTGAGTAATAGCCACATTTAGGAAATCACTCGTGTTTGAGTTTTCATGGGCCATCGATCAACTTTGGTGACTACGATTGTGGATTGCACTATAGTTGTGCATTATGAATACTACTTTTCTCTTGCCCTTCACGAAGCTTCATTTTTTCTTGACTTATAGCCGCATTGAGGAAACCGATCGTGTTTGAGATTTTGTGCCCCATCAATCAACTTTGGTGACTATGCTTGTGGATTACACTCTAGTTGTGCATTCTAAACGAGCATTTTCTATCACTTTTCACAAACCTTCATTTTCTGTTGAGCTATAGCCACATTTAGGAAACTTCTCATGTTTGAGTTTTCGTGGACCTTCGACCAACATTGGTGACTACGATTGTGTATTGCACTGTAGTTGTGCATTATTAAAAGCTAATTTTCTATTGCCTTTCACAAACCTTCATTTTTTGTTGAGTTACAGCCATATTTAGGAAACCGCTCGAGTTTGAGTTTTTGTGGGACATCGATCAACATTGGTGACTATGCTTATGGATGACATTGTAGTTGTGCATTCTATTTGCCTACTTTCTATCACCTTTCGCAAAGCTTCATTTTTTGTTAAGTTATAGCCTCTATTAGGAAGCTGCTCATGTTTGAGATTTTGTGGGCCATTGATCAACTTTGGTGACTACAATTCTGGATTACACTATAGTTGTGCATTTTATACGCGTATTTTCTATCACCTTTCGTAAACCTTCATTTTTCCTTGAGTTATAGCTGCACTCTGTAAACCAGTCTTGTTTGAGTTTTCGTGAGCCATCAACCAACTTTCATGACTACAATTGTGGATTGCACTATAGTTGTCCATTCTATACGCCTATTTTCTATCGCCTTTCGTGAAGCTTCATTTTTTGTTGAGCTATAGCCACAGTTACGTAACCAATCGTGTTTGAGTTTTCTTGGGCCATCTATCAACCTTGGTGAGTACGCTTGTGGATTACACTATAGTTGTGCATTCTATATATGTATTTTCTATTTCCTTTCTTGAGCTTTCAGTTTTTGTTGAGTTATAGCCACATTTATGAAACCGCTCATGTTTGAGTTTTTTTGTTGCATTGATCAACTTTGGTGACTACGATTGTGGATTGTATTGTAGTTGTGCATTTTGTATGCGTATTTTTAATTGCCTTTCACAAACCTTAAATTCTTGTTGAGTTATAGACGCATTTAAAAAAACACTCGTTTTTGAGTTTTCATGGACCATCAATCAACTTTTGTGACTACGATTGTGGATTACAATATAGTTGTGAATTCTCTACGTGTATTTTCTATCGCCTTTCACGAACCTTCATTTTTCAATGAGTTATAGCCGCAATTAGGAAACCGCTTGTGTTTGAGTTTTCATGGGCCATCGATCAACTTTGGTGACTACAATTGTGGATTGCATTGTAGTTGTTCGTTCTGTACGGATATTTTCTATCGTCTTTTTTGAACCTTCATTTTTTGTTGAGTTATAGCTGCATTTAGGACACCACAGGTGTTTGAGTTTTCATGCACCATCGATAAACTTTGGTGACTACAATTGTGGATTGCACTGTAGTTGTCCATTTTGTACATGTATTTTTAATCGCCTTTCACGAACCTTCATTTTTTGTTGAGTTATAGCCACATTTAGGAAAATGTTCGTCTTTCAGTTTTCATGGGCCATCGATCAACTTTGGTGACTACGATTGTGGATTACACTGTAGTTGTACAAGCATTCTATACATATATTTTTTATCACCTTTTGCGAACCTTCATTTTTCATTGAGTATAGTTGCACATAGGAAATCGCTCGTGTTTAAGTTTTCATGGGCCATTAATCAACTTTGGTGACTACGATTGTAGATTGCACTATAGTTGTCCACTTTGCATGCATATTTTCTATCGCCTTTTCCGAATCTTCATTTTTCGTTGAGTTATATCCGCATTTAGGAAACTGCTCATGTTTGAGTTTTCATTTGCCATTGATCAACTCTGGTTACTTCACTGTGGATTGCATTGTAGTTGTGCATTATGTATGGGTATTTTCTATTGCCTTTCGCAAACCTTCCTTTTTTGTTGAGTTATAGCCACATTTAGGAATCCACTCATGTTTGAGTTTTCGTGTGCGATTGATCAAATTTGCTGACTACACTCGTCAATTACATTGTATTTTTGCATACTATACATGTTTTTTCTATTGCCTTTTGCGAACCTTCATTTTTTGTTGAGTTATAGCTGCATTTAGGAAACTGCTCATGTTTGATTTTTTTGGGCCATTGATCAACTTTGGTGACTACGATCGTGGATTGTACTGTACAGTTGTGTATTATGTACACATATTTTTAATCGCCTTTCCCGAACCTTCATTTTTTGTTGATTTATAGCCGCATTGAAGAAAACGCTCATGTTTGAGTTTTCGTGGGTAATCAATCAACTTTGGTGAGCAAGATTGTGGATTACATGGTAGTTGTGCATTCTATACACACATTTTCTAACGCCTTTGCCGAACCTTTATTTCTTGCTGAGTTATAGCCACATTTAGGAAACCGCTCGTGTTTGAGTTTTTTTGGGCCATCAATCTACTTTGGTGACTATGATTGTGGATTGCATTATAGTTGTCCATTTTGTACGCCTATTTTCTAACAACTATAGCCGCAGTTAGGAAATCACTCGTGTTTTAGTTTTTGTGTGCCATCGATCAACTTTGGTGACTACACTTGTGGATTAAATGTAGTTGTGCATTCTATACACGTATTTTCTATCCGCTTTCACAAACCTTCATTTTTTTGTTGAGTTATAGCCGCATTTAGAAACCACTCATGTTTGAGTTTTTGTGGGCCATCGATCAACTTTGGTGACTACAATAGTGGATTGTATTGTAGTTGTGCATTTTGTATGTATATTTTTAATTGCCTTTTACGAACCTTCACTTTTTGTAGAGTTATAGTGGGATTTAGTAAAACCGCTCATGTTTGAGACTTCGTGGGCCATCAATCCACTTTAATGACTATGATTGTGGATTGAACTATAGTTTTCCATTCTGTACATTTATTTTATATCGCCTTCTATGAACCATCATTTTTTGTTGAGTTATAGTTGCATTTAGGAAACCGCTCATGTTTGAGCTTTTGTGGACCATAGATCAACTTTGGTGACTACGATTTTGAATTGTACTATAGCTATGCATTTTGTACGCATACTTTTAATCGCCTTTCAAAAACCTTCATTTTGTGTTGAGTTATAGTTGCATTTACAAAAACACTCGTGTTTGAGTTTTCTTGGGCCATCAATCAACTTTGGTGACTACGATTGTGGATTGCACTGTAGGTGTCCAATCTGTACATGTATTTTCTATCGCCTTTTGTGAACCCTCATTTTTTATTGAGTTATAGCCACATTTAGGAAACCACTCGTGCTGAAGTTTTCGTGGGCCATTGATCAACTTTGGTGACTATGATTGTGGATTATATCTTAGTTGTGCATTTTGTACGCATATTTTTAATCACCTTTCACGAACCTTCATTTTTTTTTGAGTTATAGCTTCATTTATGAAAGCGCTCATGTTTAATTTTTTGTGGGCCATCGATCAATTTTGGTGACTAAGTTTGTGGATTGCACATTAGTGTTCCATTTTGTATGCGTATTTTCTATCACCTCTCGTGAACCTTTAGTTTTTATTGAGTTATAGCCGCATTTAGGAAATCACTTGTGTTTGAGTTTCATGGGCCATCAATCAACTTTGGTGACTGCGATTGTGGATTGCACTATATTTTTCCATTCTATACGTGTATTTTCTATGACCTTTCGTGAAACTTCATTTTTTTTAAAGTTATAGCCACATTTAGGAAACTGCTCAAGTTTGAGTTTTCATGGCCCATCAATCAACTTTGGTGACTACGCTTGTGGATTACACTATAGTTGTGCATTCTATATGTGTATTTTCTATCCTCTTTCGTGAACATTCATTTTTTGTTGAGTTATAGCTGCACTTAGGAACTCTACTGTGTTTGAGTTCTCATGGGCCATCACTCAACTTTGTTGGCTATGATTGTGGATTGCACTGTAGTTGTCCATTTTGTATGTGTATTTTCTATTGCCTTTTGCCAACCTTTAATTTTTTATTGAGTAATAGCTGCATTTAGTTAACCTCTCTAGTTTATGTTTTTGTGGGCCATCCATCAACTTTGGTGAAAACGCTTGTGAATTAAGCTATACTTGTGTATTCTACACGTATTTTTTATCGCCTTTTGTGAACCTTCATTTTTTCTTGAGTTATAGCCGCATTTAGGTAATCGCTCATGTTTGCAATTTTTTCGGCCATCGATCAACTTTGATGAGTACAATTGTGGATTACATTGTATTATTGCATTCTATATGCGTATTTTCTATCACCTTTTGCGAACCTTCATTTTTCATTGAGTTATAGTTGCACTTAGAAAAATGCTTGTGTTTGAGTTTTCGTGGGCAATCGTTCAACTTTGGTGACTACAATTGTGGATTGTACTGTCACTGTCCATTTTGTACAAGTATTTTCCATTGCATTTCGTGCACCTTCATTTTTTGTACAGTTATAGCTGCATTTACGAAACCGCTCGTGTTTAAGTTTTTCCTGGGCCATCTACTAACTTTGGTGAGTATACTTAAGGATTACACTCTAGTTGTGTACTTTGTATATGCATTTTCTATTTCTGTTTGTGAACCTTCTTTTTTTATTCAGGTATAGCCGCATTTAGGAAACTACTCTTGTTTATGTTTTTTTGGGCCATCGATCAACTTTGTTTACTATGATTATGGATTGTACTGTAGTTGTGCATTTTGTACGCATATTTTTAATCCCCTTTCAACAACCTTTATTTTTTGTTGAGTTATAGCCGCATTTAGGAGAATGCTCGTGTTTGAGTTTTCATGGGTATCGATAAACTTTGGTGACTAAGATTGTGGATTGCACAGTAGTTGTGGATTCCCCACGAAAACTCAAACACGACCAGTTTCCTCAAAGCGGGAATAACTCAACAAAAAATGAAGGTTCTCAAAAGGTGATAGAAAATACACGTATACAATTCATAACTATAATGTAATCCGCAATTGCAGTCACCAAAATTGATCGATGGCCCTCGAAATCTCAAACACGAGTGTTTTCCTAAATGCAGCTATAAGTCAACAAAAAATAAAGTTTCGTGAAAGGTGATTAAAAATATACATATAGAATGCACAACTATAGAACAATCCACAACCATAGTCAGTAAAGCTGATAGATGGCCCCTAAAAACACAAACACGAGCAATTTCGTAAATGCAGCTAGAACTCAAAAAAAAATGAATGTTCGCAAAAGGCAATAGAAAATACGCATACATAATGGACAACTTCAGTGCAATCCACAATTGTAGTCACCAAATTTTATTGATGGCCCATGAAAACTCAAACAAGAGCGGTTTCCCAGATGTGGCTATAAGTCATCCAAAAATGAAGGTTTGCGAAAGGCGATGGAAAATACTCATACATATTGCACAACTATAGTGCAATCCACAATAGTAGTCACCAAAGTTGATTGATTTCCCACAAAAATGCAAATATGAGAGGTTTCCTAAATGTGGCTATAACTACACGAAAAATGAACGTTCACGAAAGGCAATAGGAAAGACGTGTATAAAATACACAACTGCAATGTAATCCACAAGTGTAGTCACCAAATTTGATCGATCTCCGATGTAAACTTAAACACGAGCAGTTTTGTAAGTGCAGCTATAACTCAACAAAAACTGAAGGTTGGTGAAAGGCGATAGAAAATACGCGTATAGAATGCAAAACTATAGTATAATCCACAAGCGTAGTCACCAAAGTTGATCGATGGCCCATGAAAACTGAAACACGAGCGGTTTCCTAAGTGCAGCTCTAACTCAACGAAAAATAAAGGTTTGCGAAAGGTGTTAAAAAATACGTGTATAAAATGCACAACTATAATCCACAATCATAGTCACCAAATTTGATCGATGGCACACGAAAAACTCAAACATGAGCGTTTCCCTAAATGCAGCTATAACTGAACAAAAAATGAAGGTTTGTGAAAGGCTATAACATATATACATACAAAATGCACAACTAAAGTACAATCACAATTGTAGTCACCAAATTTAATTGGTGGCCCACAAAAACTCCAACACAAGAGGTTTTCTAAATATGGCTATAACTCAACAAAAAATCAAGGTTCCCGAAAGGAAATAGAAAATACACACACATAATGGAAAACTATAGTGTAATCCACAATCGTAGCCAAGAAAGTTGATCGATGGCACACAAAAATTCAAACACGAGCAGGTTCTTAAATAAGGCTATACTCAACAAAAAATGAAGGTTTGCAAAAGGCAATAGAAAAAACACGTATATAATGCACAACTATAGTGTAATCCTCAAGCGTAGTCACCAAATTTGATCGATGGCCCAAGAAAATTCAAACATGAGCGTTTTCCTAAATGACACTATAACTAAACAAAAAATGTAGGTTCCTGAAAGCCAAATAAAAATATGCATATAAAATGCACAACTACAGTACAACTACAGTGTTTAGAATGCATAAATACAGTGTAAACCATATTCGTAGTAACCAAAGTTGATCGATGGACCACAAAAACTAAAACATGAGCAGTTTCCTAAATGCGGCTATAAGTCAACAAAAAAAGAAGGTTCGCGAAAGGCAATAGAAAATACACGTAGAAAATGCACAATGTAGTACAATCCACAATCGTAGTAACCAAATTTGATCAATGGCCCACAAAAACTCAAACACGGGCAGTTTCCTAAATGCGCGTATAACTCATCAAAAAATGAAGGTTCTCAAAAGGTGATAGAAAATATGCATACATAATGGACAACTATAGTGCAGTCCACAATCGTAGTCACCAAAGTTGATCGATGGCCCACAAAAACTCAAACACTAGCGGTTTCATAAATGCGGCTATAACTCAACGAAAAATAAAGGTACACGAAAGGTGATAGAAAATACACGTACATAATAGAAAACAATAGTGCAATCCACAATCATAGTCACCAGCATTGATCGATGGCCCAAAAAAACTCAACCACGAGCGGTTTCCTAAATGTGGCTATAACTCAACAAAAGACAAAGGTTCATGAAAGGCAATAGAAACTACGTGTAAAAAATTGACAACTATAGTGCAATCCACAATTGTAGTCACCAAAGTTTATCGATGGCCCACAAACCCTCAAACACGAGTAGTTTCCTAAATGTGGCTATAAGTCAACGAAAAATGAAGGTTCACGAAAAACGATTAAAAATATGTGTATAGAATGCACATCGATAGTACAATCCACAGTCGTAGTCACCAAAGTTGATTGATGGCCCACAAAAGCTCAAACATTAGCGGTTTCCCAAATGCGGCTATAACTCAACAGAAAATGAAGGATCAAAAAAGGTGATAGAAAATGCACGTATAGAATGCACAACTATAGTGTAATCCAAAAGCGTAGTCACCAAAGTTCATCGATGGCCCACAAAAACTCAAACACTAGCAGTCTGCTAAATGCGGCTATAACACAACAAAAAATGAAGGTTCCTAAAGGGCGATAGAAAATACACATATATATTGCACAACTATAGGCAAATCCACAATCATAGTCACCAAAGTTGATCGATGGCCCACAAAAACTCAAATATGAGTAGTTTCCTAAATGTGGCTATAACTACAAGAAAAACGAAGGTTCATGAAAGGCGATAGAAAAGACGTGTATAGAATTCACAACTAAATTGTAATCCACAAGCGTAGTCACCAAATTTGATCAATCTCCCATGAAAACTCAAACAAAAGCGGTACAATCCATAATCATACTCACCAAAGTTACTCAATGGCCCAAAAAAGGAAAACATGAATGGTTTCTTAAGTGCGGCTATTACTCAACAAAAAGTGAAGGTTCATGAAACGCAATAGAAAATACGTGTATAGAATGGACAACTATAGTGTAATCAACAAGGGGTGAAGCCATAATAGTGGTTTACACTTTGATGGAGGAAGGAAAATTGAGAAAAAATGACCCCATGGCAAAAAAATGGTTTTAGGGGTTTGCATGAACCTACATGTTCGACTGAACCATAAAGGGGTTCGACTGAACTAGGGTTCGAGCGAACCCATTAACTATTGGGCCCACATTTCCTGCCCAAAACATAAAGGAAAAATGCATATTAGTGGGGGTTCGAATGAACCCTAGAGAACCCTTGGGGGTTCGCTAGAACCCCCCTGGTTCTAGCGAACCCCCTTTTTCCCTAATTTTTTAATTTGTTCAAACAAAAAACCTAAAATTTTACGCTTTCAAGCTCTAGTTGGGGATGAAAATGGGGCAATATTTAGAAACCAAACTTGGAATCGAGTAGCCTTCAGAACGAGCTTTCCAATGAATATAATTTTAGTATGTTTTGGTTTTATTATCTATCTATTTTTTAAGTTTTATTAAATATAGGTTTTTCATCGAAAACAAAAATCTCTGTTCTGCACAAGTGGAAAAATAAAAGATTATAAAAAAAAAAATTTAAAAATATGAGTGCACCAGATATTGAAGTCCTTGATCCAACAAAAAAAAAAGAGAAGAATTTCGATACATACAGTAAAAGTTATGCGTTATACGGTCGCGCTATGTCTAAATTGTCATTTGATTGACTTCGAAACTTGATTAAAGAAAAAATATTCAATAAAAAACTATCTAACCAAGTGGAAGCACTAGATATCGAAGTTAGAAATCTAAATTTGAAAGAATTGGAATTTTATCCTTCATGGAAAAAAAGTTATGGTTATACGGTGTGCGTCACTTTTTAAAAATGTTGTTTTTTGAAAAAAACCAATTTTGTGGGAGATGGAAAAAGAAGTGCAATCTGATTCCAAAAATTGAAAAAAATATTTTTAGAATCTATAGACAAAATGTGACAAGACTCTAGTTTACATCATCTTCAAATTCCTTACGGTTTAATCGCTATAGGTGCCCGAATGTGGAGATTGTGTTAAAAAAAAAAATATCAGTGTCCAGTTAGGCCAAAAAGTGTAAACCACTATTGTGGGATCACCCCAAGCATTGTCACCAAAGTTGATCAATGGCCCATGAAAACTCAAACATGAGCGGTTTCCTAAATGCGGCTATAACTCAACTAGAAACAATGGTTCGCAAAAGGTGATAGAAAATGTGTGTACAAAATGGACGACTATAGTGCAACAAAAAATCGTAGTCACGAAATTTGATCGATGGCCCACAAAAACTCAAACTCGAGCGGTTTCCTAAATGTATCTATAACTCAACGAAAAATGAAGGTTCGCGAAAGGCGATAGAAAATATGGGTACAAAATGGACAACTACAATGCAATCCACAAACATAGTCCCCAAAATTGATCGATGGTTCACGAAAACTCAAATACGAGAAGTTTCCTAAGTGCGGCTATAACTCAATGAAAAATGAAGGTTCGCCAAAGGACTTAGAAAATATGCGTATAGAATGCACAACTACAGTGTAATCCACAATTGTAGTCACCAAATTTGATCGATGTCCCACAAAAACTCAAACACGAGCGTTTTCCAAAATACAGCTATAAGTCAACAAAAAATGAAGGTTCGTGAAAGGTAACTAAAAATATGCAAACAAAATGCACAACTATATTACAATCCAGAATCGTAGTCACCAAAGTTGATTAATGGCCCACAAAAACTTAAACATGAGCGGCTTTCTAAATGTAGCTATAACTCAACAAAAAATGAAGGTTTACAAAATGTGATAGAAAATACGTTAATAGAATGAACAACTATAGTGTACTCCATAATTGTAGTCACCAAAGTTGATTGATGGCCCACGAAAACTCAAATACGAGTGGTTTACTAAATACAACTATAACTCAACAAAAAATGAAGGCTCACAAAAGATGATAGAAAATACACGTAGAAAATGGACAAGTACAGTACAATCCACAATCGTAGTCACCAAAGTTGGTTAATGGCCCAAGAAAACTCAGACATGACCAGTTTCCTAAATGTCGCTATAACCCAACAAAAAATGAAGGTTCAAGAAAGCCGATAGAAATTATGCATATAGAATGGACAACTATAGTGCAATCCACAATCGTAGTCACCAAAGTTGATCAATGGCACACGAAAACTCAAACACGAGCAATTTCCGAAGTGTGGCTATAACTCAACGAAAAATGAAGGTTCGGAAAGGCGATTCAAAATACACGTATAGAATGCACAACTACAGTGTAACCCACAATCGTAGCCACCAAAGTTGATCGATTTCCCACGAAAACTCAAACACGAGAGTTTTACTAAGTGGGGCTATAACTCAACAATTTTTTTTTTAGAAAATCAAAAATATAGGTTTCATACACGTGTATAGGATTTTTCATAGAAAGATTCAAAAAATTTGACTCTGTTACCTCTACTGCTCTTTCTTTTCAAAAAATATGGGTCTCTTTACAACATGAGCATCTATAAAACTCATATTTTTGATTTTCCCAAAAAATATTGTTTCATAGATTCTATTTTTGAGGGGTTCTTGTATGTTGATGAAAATTAGTTTTTGGAAAAAAGGACAATCTGGCTCTAATCATAATGACATTCTCTACAAAAGCCGTTTCTCATATTTTTCATCAAAAAGATGATTTGGGTCTCTTCAGCACACAAGCACCGATAAAACCGGATGATTTGGGTCTCTTCAGCACACAAGCACCTATAAAACCGATATTTTCGATTATTCCAAAAAAATTGTTTCGTAGATTCTTTTTTTGAGGGGGTTCTTGCAAGTTGGTGAAATATAAGATTTTCAAAAAAAGGACGATTTGGGTCTACTCAGAATGACATTCTCTACAAAACCCATTTCTCAGATTTTTCATAAAAAGATTCAAAAAAATTTCCCTCGTTTTTGATAAAGGGTAAAACGGGTTTTACAGGGACCCGAAACCAGCAAGTTTACAACAAAAGAGAAAGGAAAAAAAGTCCAATAGAAAAAACCGGAAAAATCCACAGCCACCCGCAAAAGACCAGGAGGGTCAGAAAAAAAACCAACTGAAAAGCCAATAAAAAGACTAGCCGCAACTAACCTAGAGTCTTCAGAACAGACTCGATTTCAGCCTCTAGGTTCTGCATGTCCTGAACACCCTTCTTGAAGGTTTGAATCATTTGCGGCGTAGAAGGAGCCTTCCTCTTCAAATTAGCCCTGGTCCTCTTTGAAATACCAACATCCTCATCTTGGTTTTTATCATTGACCTCTTCCAGATCAACCACCAAAGACCCCTGTTGAGCTTTGTCCAATTTTTCTATCACGGCATTGATGATGATGGCATTGTGTCTTTCCATCCTATTGTTCTACTCGGCTATAGTTTTAACAGTATTTTTCATTTTATCCAGCTTAATTTCAACCCTTCTATCTATGCCCGCTTGGTTCTGGGTTTCTTTACTGGCACCATGATCTTTTCACTCCGCCTCTTTCTTGCCAAGCGCAGTAACCTTCACACCCATTTCTTCCAGTTTACTTTGAAGATCCATTTCAAAAATATGAAATGGTCTTGACAACATTATTCCTAGCTAAACCCAAGACATCCACAGTCATTTCCCTTTCTAGGTTGAAGCAAGTTATAGTAGGGTCAGGGGTAATAGGGGAACCAATTCTAGCATCTCTATCCAATGACGGGGCAGGAAAGGACGAAGTATTGTTAACACTAGAGTCCTCAGACTTAGGAGAGTCTTCAGAGTACGACACAAGGTTTTTACCCGGTAACTTCTTACCAACACTTCTTGTTTTAAGGGTAGAACTTCCTAGCTTAGGCATAGAGAAAGCTTTCACAAAATGGGGGTTAAGGCTTTTCTTACCAATTTGGACAAAGAAAGGAACAAGCACCATCCTAATCGGGCTCAAATTAGGAAAATTCCCTGAGCAACTGGGTTTGGTATCATCCTCCTCAAAATCAGGAGGGGCATCCAAATTAGCAGAGGCTGGCATATTTTGGTAATGTTCAACAATTAATCTAATCAAACCACTATGCAAAATAGGAAATATTTTTGGGTTTTTCTTGTGATCATCGAGAATTTTTCTCTAAGAACAAAGAAGATGGTAGGGAAAAGAAACCCTAACCTTGTAGCATAAATGGTTGAGCAGGGAAAAGTGATAACCATAGACCCTGGTGAAGCGACCATCCACAGTAATGTACTCCATGATGACACAGAGAACTTTCCTCCAGAGAGATTTTATGGTATCAACTTTGAAGTAGCTATTAGAAATTTTCACGAGTTCCATTCTTTCCTTCTCTTTCTTCAGAAATTTGATGACCACTTCATCAGAGAAAACCCCGTCCCTGAAAAATTTGTGTCCATCAGTGGAAATTCCATTCACTTCAGCTATAAGGTTTTCATCGAGCTCCACTTTCCTACCAAAAAGGGTAAGTTCCCCATTATTCCAATTCTTCTCAAAATGCTCAGTAGCCTCCTAATTCGACCCATGGAGTTTTTCCAAGAAAGGGAGTAAACCCCCACTTTTTACTTTGTTCCACACTTTAGTATTTCTAGTATGCATCTCAAAGCTGTCTGGCTCAACTCTTTTCCTTTCTCCACCCATTTTGGAAAGCACAGTGGGGCAGATAGTGATGAAATCTTAACTTGAAATGGTCTTGCCAAATCTAAGAGCCCACAAAGCATGCCAGGAAACCTTACAAATTAAGCAACTAAGCTCGGTCCCATAAAATTTGATGATTGTGATGTAATTACCCCATCCTATCATCATTAATGAGGTGACACGCTTCTTGCCCATGTGACACATCATAGTTCAGTAAGACTTAGACATTAATGCTTAATTCACTAATATTTAGACAAGTGCACTGTCTTTTGCTCCTAACCCCTTCATTCACAAAAAAATCTGCCACAGCATTGGCTTCTCTATAGGCGTGTGAAATCTTTATATTATCAAACTTAGCTAAAGTCGAGATAGCATCATCAATCCAAGACTTAATAGTCCACGAGGGGGGGGGGACCTACCTAAAAGACAATCAATAATATTTTCGAAATCCCCTTCAAGCCAAAGGTTTTTAAAATTTAGACTATGGGCCAAATTTATAATATGAAAAGCTCCAATAGCCTCAACGAGGTGATTGGTTTGAGATCCAAGAGGGGTGGCATTCACACCTAGAAAGTTGCCAAAGGAATCCCTTATGACTCCGCCGCAACCCGCCGCCCTAGGATTACCTTTAGCCGCTCCATTGAAGTTGGCTTTGACCCATCCATTAGGCGGAAAAGACCAGCAAACACCCTCTCTATTCTTCTTAGCTTGTTTAGGGACACTGGGAAAATCAAGACTTATATTCCATTCCTTAGCAACCTTAAGAATCATAGGACGAGTGAGCCACTTTCTCAAAGTTTCTTACCTTCTGAGAAATAGCATAGACATTTTCTTTCATAAATTTGATTATTTTATCAAAAACAATATCCATTGGTGCTTCTTTATCTATGTAAATTTTGTTGTTTCATTCTTTCCAAAGACCCCAAGCAACATAAGGGAAAGAGAAATCCCACAAGTGCTGAAGAATAGGATTGTGAGTCGGGGCTTTCCATTGAGAGAAGAAATCTTCAATAGACAAGGGAAAAACCCAAGATAGTTGCCAAAAATGAATGATTTTTTCCCAAATTGAGGCAGCAAAAGGACAGTGAAGAAACAAATGACTCACTGACTCTGCCTCCATCTTGCAAAGAAAACATCTATTTGGTATTTGAAAGCCATGCTTGCAGAGGTTATCAATCGTGAGCACCTTATTTTGGAGAAGGATCCAGAAAAAAGATGTTGATTTTAGGGGCCAGATGTTTGAACCAAGCCTTCGACCAGAAAGGGGGAGAAGCCTTGAAAGAAGTAAGCCTGGAAAAAGCAGATGAAACAAAATAATTGCTTGAGGGATCATCTCTCCAAACAAGACGATCTTTCGTCTGATTAGGGCAGAGTCTGACAGCTAGCAAAGAAGACTAAATAGGAGCAAGAGCCTGACTGACAAGGAACAAATCCACCCATTTCCCATCCACACGATAGTCTTTCACATATGAATCAAAAAGAGCTTTGCAATTCTTAGCCCATCCGCTAAAGGATTCAATTTTTATAAGGGGCTCGTTAAACAACCATCTATCCTCCCAGAATTTTGTTTGGTTTCCGCTTCTAACCTGCCAACCCACTCCATATTCAATCACTTTTCTTCCATTAATCAAATTATTCCAGCAGGTTTGAGCCTCTGGAAAGAAGATGGGATTCCTTCATAATTATAAAGGATCTATTACCCTCCAAATATTTGCTTGCAAGGATATCAGTCCATTCCCCTGAGGACGAAAAATATTCTCCAAATTTGTTTAGCTAGAAGAATCTTGTTAACCATTCTGATTTTTCTAAGACCTAAACCTCCAGCCTTTTTCGGTTTGCACACCAGATCCCATCCTATTAGAGGTAGTCTTTTTTTTTCTTCAACACCCGACCAAAGAAATCGTTTTTGTATCTTTTCAATATCATCCGCAAACTTAACAGGGATTTTGAAGAGGCTCAGAGCATAAATCGGAAAATTTTGAAGAGTAGCTTTGAAGAGTTGAAGTTTACCCGCTTGGCTTAACAGAGCTCCTTTCCAGCCAACAAGCTTCTTATTGAACCTCTCAACCAATGAAATCCAAAAGGATTCTGGGGGTTTAAGGCTTAAAGGTAAGCCAAGATAGGTGGCAGGCAAGGATTCCACCCTACAACCAAGGATTCTAGAAATTTTATTTTGTCTGTGAACAGGAGTGTTAAAGAAGAAAAGAGAGCTTTTTTGTTTATTAATCATCTGTCATGACGCCCTCCCATACTCATCCAACTGAGATTTCAAAGTTTTTCCATCCGAGATAGAAGATTTTCCCAAGAGGATGGTATCATCAACAAATTATTGATGAGAACAAATCAAATTTCTTGAGGATGGTTTGAGACCAAGAAGGGATCTATTATCGATCAACCTTTTCAAATTTCTACCAAGACTTTTAGCCATAATAGTGAATAAAATAGGAGCAATCAGATCTCCTTGTCTTATACCTCTGGTACTTTGGAAGAAAGTCATAGGAGCACCATTAACCATGTGACAGATATAGAAGCAGTAGACACAAGCTATTCCACCATTTGAAGAACCTTGCTGCAAAACCCAAACACCTTTAAAATTTTAAACAAGAATTTCCAGTCAACTCTGTCATAGGATTTTGAGATATCAAGCTTTAACAGAAAGCCTTCAGTCTTAGATTCAATCAAGGAATGAATATTCTCATGCACCATGACATCAAAGTTCACCGCTCTAAGCTTTTTAGGGATTAGAACCAAAAAAGTAGTATTCAACTCTTTTAAGAGACTTCTGGATCCAAAAAGTTCTTTAACAACATTCACCACATCTTCTCCAACAATCTCCCAAAACCGCTGGAAGAAAAACAAAGGGAACCCATCAGGACCCAGAGCTTCACTCCCTTCAAAGGAGAAAACAACCTTCTTAACTTCCTCATTGGTAGGAATAGCAGACATCATAGAGTTATTTTCTTGATTGATCACATTAGGTATAGCCTCTATTAAATGATCTTGATCATTTTGGTTATTTTCATCATTCTCAGAAAGAATATTTTTAAAGAATAAAACAACATGCTTTCTGATGTTCTCCTCCTCATACCTAGTACGATCCACTTCAATTTGAGAAATTTTGTTGACAACCCTATGTTTTGAGGCCGACAAATGAAAGTACCTAGTATTTTTATCACCTGTAGATAACCATAAAGCTCTAGATCTTTGTCTCCATAACTCCTCCTATTTTCCAATGATATCATACATCTTAATAAGGATCTCATCCTCTTTTTCCTTAATATCATTCAAATATCCTTCCTTCTAGATTTTGTTTTGAATCTCCCCTAGATCCATCTGAAGATTAGATTTAATCTTGAAAATGTTCCCAAAGGACTCTTTTTTCCATTTTTTTAGGTTGAATTGTACTTCCCTTAATTTTTTAGCCTCTAAACATAGTTGTACTTGTATGCAACCTAAAATGGTCACCTAGACTTTGGGCCCCATTTATTTAATTTGTCAACATCAACTTTTTGAATCAATGATTGTCACATTTTCAAATCAAATTTCTTAGTCAATTCATAGCTATTTCAAATGTTTCAATTTTCCCTAAGGTTTGAATGCTTCATTAATTTTATTTAATCAAAAGAAATAAATCCCTTTTAATAAATAAAATAATGTTATTTAATTGAAGTTAATATTACTTAAATAAAATGATGCTATTTAATTAAATCTATTTTAATTAAATTATTTTATTTTATTTTATTAATATTCATTTCTAAATTACATAATCTTATTTTATTTTATTAAAAGAGATATTATCATCTTAAATTAAATTAAATAAATGAAATATCCTCTCAAGAATATCCTGTGATGAAAAAAAGGAAACAAATCAATTAAAAGGGAAATAAACTAAAAAAGAATTCCAATCAAGATTTGTTTCTATTTTTCTATTTATCCCACATTGCTTCTGAATTTGCCTTCAATTCCACTTTTGCCTATAAAATGAGCCCTCTCATTCTCATTTCAAAAAGAATCACGAATTTTTACATCAGACTTATGCTACAAATTTGAATTTTATCATTTGAGATTACATTAGTTTGATTATATAAGCATCTTATTTTTAGAGCATATAGTTTAATATTACATTTTAGCTTAATCTTCATAGTAGATTAATTTGCAAAATAATTCATTTATGGCATTGCATGTAGATTAAGTTTCATTTCAATAAATTAGTTTGGTTTATTACATTTTACAGCCATTTAGATTAGTTTTCATTGTTGCATTGCAAGAACAGGATTCATGGAGATTGCCATTCTTGCTTCTCCTCTTTGAATCTCTCGTTCCGAGATTGTATTTGCAGGGGTAACAGGGTTAATCTGAGGGCCACAATATCAATCCCTGCTCTTCTCGGATAGAGAGCTGTGAATTGATTTGCAAGGACTCATTATTGAGTATCCTTGCATGCAAGGATTCAAAGAAGTATAACATATTTTCAGTTATATAGTACTAGAGATACTTATATTCCACCATTTCCTAATTTCTTCTTTAAAAGAAGGATGAGAAAGCCACATTTTTTCAACTTTGAACGGGATATTTTTCTTCTTCTTCAAAGGCTCTGCAAAAAAACTAATAGGGAAGTAGTCAGATCCAATCCTAGAGAGGGCTTTAAGAGAGCAGTAATAGTTAAAGAACCAGTGATTAGAGATTAAAGATCTATTTAATCTAACTTGGATAAGATCGATACCCTTTCTGCGATTCGACCAGTTATAAGAAGCTCTTTGCAAATCCAGATCAATCAGCACCTGGTTGTTGATGAAGCTCTGAAGATCCTCTTTACTCTCCACATTGATATGGGAACCTCCAAATTTTTCTTCATTCAGTAAGGGAGTATTAAAGTCTCCCATGACAACCCAAGACTCTCTGTCAAAAATCCTCCTAAAGGTGGCCAGCTCCAGAAGGATTTTCTAAGACCTTTTCCATTGGGGGCATAGATATTTGATTGGATCCATCTGAAATTATCCCTAATATGGGTGAATCTACTAGCAATATGGTTCGTACCTTCCAAAATCAGATCCCCTTTGATTATATGACTATTCCAGAAGGTAACAATACCTCCTGAAGCACCATTCAAATTGTTTCCATGTGAAATACATTGCTGAAACAGTTTCATCTTTTCCATTTTTTCCTTTGACGTTTTAGTTTCCTGAATAAGAAGAATATCAGGCTTGTGATCTCTAACAAAATTGTGCAGAACATCCTGCTTGTGGGGATTATTAAGTCCCCTGATATTCCAAGACATGATCTTCATGAGTTACCAGGGGAGTTGAGGCACTCTGGGATGGTTTTATGAAAACCATCCACAATATCCTAAAAACTATTATGCTCTCTTGTCCATTTAATAGACTTTTTCCCTCGAGATTTCTTTGTTGCTCCATAGTTTGCCTTTGCTTTTGATCTAGTTGAAATGCCACTTGGATTTTTCCATTGTTTTTTTTTTTTTCTTTTTCTTAAATAAAACCTCTTCTTTGTCAGTCTCTTCTTGACTATCCATCCCTTTACTTGACTCCCATTCCTCATCAGTAAGAAGTCTTTGCTCCTAGGGTAATGTCTCCATGATGCCATTCAAATGAAAGGTTGAATAGTTGCTAGAAAGTTTAGTAGAATGGTCCTAATTATCGAAGGAGTCCTTAACAAGTGGTCTTTCCCTCTGGTGCAAAATATCTCTAACCATAAAAAAGGTAAGTTTGCTATTTTTGTGCCAGATCTATTAATTGATCATAATATTGTTTTAATGGAAAGAACCCTGGTGGGGAAATTTATGGGCCCTAGACCAAACATTGAAGTGGTCCAGGGTTTGTGATTGCCTCCAATGTATCCAGTGGTCCCCACCACACCTTTGGATTTTTTGTTTTTTGACTGGCTGGGGAGCCCACAGGATTAGCCGCCAGTATATCCTTTCCTCCCGGATCCACCAGGATTTTGTTTCCCAAATCCACATCATCCAAATCAGTCTCACCTTGCTTCTTACTTGATCCTAGTGCCTGTTCCACCTGTGATTTCTCAGATCCTGCCCCGCCTCCATTTCCAACGCTTGATTTTTTGAAATTCTTCTTTTCCCACTTGTGCCCGCGCTCGTGTGCCTCCATCGCTTAAGATTTGTCAAGACATATTTGTTGCCTCTATAAAAAATTTCCTTTGTTACCTCTACTACCACTTTTCAAAAAAATCTATCTTTTTCAAGAACAACTTATTTCTTCAAAAAACAAACAATCTAGGTCTCTTTAGCACACAAGTACCTATAAAACCCATATTTTCAATTTTCCAAAAAAAATTGTTTCGTAGATTCTATTTTTGAGGGGTTCTTCCATGTTGGTGAAAAATTAGTTTCTCGAAAAAATGATGATATGAGTCTACTCAGAACGACATTCTCTACAAAACCAATTTCTCAGATATTTCATAAAAAGATTCAAAAAATTTGCTTATGTTACCTCTACTACTTCTACTTCTCAAAAGAATCTATCCTTTTCAAAAACAATTTATTTTTTCAAAAAATGGACGATCTGGGTCTCTTTAGCATCTGGGCACATATAAAACCCATATTTTGATTTTCCCAAAAAAAATTGTTTCATGGATTCTATTTTTGAGGGGTTCTTGCATCTTAGTGAAAAATTAGTTTTTCAAAAAAAAGGATGATCTGGGTCTACTTAGAATGACATTCTCTACAAAACCTATTTCTCAAAATTTTCATAAAAAGATTCAATTTTTTTTCCTTTTTTACGTCTACTGCTTCTACTTTTCAAAAAAATCTATCTTTTTCAAGAACTACTTATTTTTTCCAAAACCAGACGATCTAAATCTCTTTAGCACACAAGCACTTATAAAACCCATATTTTTTATTTTCCCAAATAAAATTGTTTCGTAGATTCTATTTTTAAGGGGTTCTTGCATGTTGGTGAAAAATTAGTTTTTCGAAAATAGGATGATTTGGGTCTACTCAGAACAACATTCTCTACAAAATCTATCTCTTAGATTTTTCATAAAAAGATTCAAAAAATTTGCCTCTGTTACCTCCATAGCTTCTACTTTTCAAAAAAAAATTATCTTTTTCAAAAACAACTTATTTTTTCAAAAACTGGACAATCTGGGTCTCTTGAGCACACAAGTATCTATAAAACCCATATTTTTTATTTTCCCAGAAAAAATTGTTTCATAGATTCTATTTTTGGGAGGTTCTTGCATGTTAGTGAAATATTAGTTTGTCATAAATAGGACGATCTGGGTTTACTTAAAATGACATTGTCTACAAAACCCATTTATCCCATTTTTCATAAAAAGATTCAAAACAATTTCCTATGTTACCTCTACTGCTTCTACTTTTTAAAAAAATCTATCTTTTTCAAGAACTTATTTTTTCAAAAAATAGACGATCTAGGTCTCTTTAGCACACGAACACCTATTAAACTTATATTTTCGATTTTCGAAAAAAATTGTTTCGTAGATTCTATTTTTGAGGGGTTCTTGCATGTTGGTGAAAAAATAGTTTTTCGAAAAAAAGGACAATCTAGGTTTACTTAGAACGACATTGTCTACAAAACCCAGTTGTTAGATTTTTCATAAAAAGATTCAAAAGAATTGTCTCTGTTATCTATACTACTACTTGGTCGCGCCCACAAAAGGATATAAAAGTCATGGCAGATCCTAACCTGGGAATTGGACATTCCAACAGGCGACTAACATCTTCTTATGGTCGTTCATTTACTTTGTCAAACCAGGGAATGTATACTTCAAATGGAGCGACACTGTATGTGCACTAAGAACCGGTTTCAGTCACGATTTACCAGAAATAAATGCGTGAAAGGAATTCTACTCATGCTACAAGAATGTAATGCAAAGCTTTCTAAACTTAATCAAAGCAGAAACCTTAACAATTATCACTGAGAAACAAGCTATGAACTAGCCTTATGCTGCAGGAACAAACACAGGGATGGATTCCCAATGTTGTAGGAACAATATAAGACTGAGTTTGCACTGAAACTTCAAGAACAAAATCTAACTTATGATCGACAGAAAATAAACTACTAACTAACTAACTACAGATACTTACTAAGTGGGCCCCCTTAGCAAGCATCAACTAATTATGCAAGGATTGAACTCAGAACTTCATCAACTTTTTATTCATAACTCAGAATGATATACATTGTTTGCTCATATCAAAACTAACACAAAATTGTATCTCTTATCATAATACTAACTCTTACATGCTATGCTTGCTATGCTCATTATGCTTCTTATTATTCTTCATCATTCTTCCTGCTCACTTGTGCAGGAGGAACACTTATTTAAATCAGGAAAACAACTAACTAACTAACCCTAACAGAGAAAGACGTGGATGTAAAATGTATCCCAAAAATGAGGAACAGACTTTATAAATGAGTTTATCCGTTCAACCCGATCCAGAAAGAATCTAGCACTCCACTCTTTCTAGATTAATTGACATTTAAATTCCTTCCCAACAATTTCGGTCAAAGAGTCTTCGCTAGAATAACTGCCTCGAAGTCGTGCAGGAAATGGACTTTACTGCAAGGCCGAGATCAGCTGCGGTTGACTCGCTCATACTTTCTTCAACAACCTGTGAAACACATGGTAACAGATGCGAAAGAAAACATGCATGGCAACTTACACGATATTCATTTATTAATCACATATCAAATTTACTTTATCATTCAAAAACTACATGCGTTATACAAGTCATTTGGGAAGTCAACAGGGTAATAAATATAGACATATCAACATGATAGGCTGCAGGAATATAAAAGTGCATTGCTACAGGATATCCCCCAATAAAAAGGTTTCTAAAGAGTTAAACAACCATGAACAAAAAAAGTAAGGGTATTAAAAGTACACCATGATACCCAAATTATGAGCATATTTTGGGCTCATCATTACTTTTCAAAAAAATCTATATTTTTGAACAACAAATAATTTTTTTCAAAAAGGAACGATTTGGTTCTTTTTAGCACACGGGCACCTATAAAACCCATATTTTCTATTTTCCTAGATTCTATTTTTGAGGGGTTCTTGCATGTTGGTGAAACATTAGTTTTTCAAAAAAAGGACGATCTGGGTTTTCTCACAACAACATTCTCTGCAAAACCCATTTCTCAAATTTTTCATAAAAAGATTCCAAAATTTTCCTCCGTTACCTCTACTACTTCTACTTTTAAAAAAAAAAAACTATTTTTTTCAACAACTACTTATTTTTTTAAAAAACGGACGATTAGGGTCTCTTGAGCACACTAGCACCTATAAAATCTATATTTCAATTTTGCCACATTTTTTTTTCGTAGATTCTTATTTTGAGGGGTTCTTGCATGTTGGTGAAAAATTAGTTTTTCGAAAAAAGAATGATCTGGGTCTACGCAGAAAGACATTCTCTACAAAAATCATTTCTCAGATTTTTGACAAAAACATTCCAAAAATTTGCCTATGTGACGTCTACTACTACTTTTCAAAAAAATCTCTTTTTGAAAAACAACTTATTTTTTCAAAAAACGGACAATCTAGGACTCTTGAGCACACAAGCACCTATAAAACCCATATTTAGATTTTCCCAAAAAAAATTGTTTCGTGGATTCTATTTTTGAGGAGTTCTTGCATGTTTGTGAAAAAATGGCTTTTAGAAAAAAGGACGATATGGGTCTAATCATAATAATATTCTCTACAAAACCCATTTCTCAGATTTTTCATAAAAAAATTTAAATTTTTTCCCTCTATTACCTCTACAACTGCTTTTCAAAAACGTCAATCTTTTTCAAAAACAACTTATTTTTTTAGAAAATGGACTATATGGGTCTTTCAGCACATGAGCACCTATAAAACCCATATGTTCGATTTTCCCAAAGATAAATTGTATGCTAGATTCTATTTTTGAGGGGTTCTTGCATGTTGGTGGAAATTTAGTTTTTCGAAAAAAGGGCAATCTAGGTCTACTCATTCTGACATTCTCTACAAAACCCATTTCTCAAATTTTTCATAAAAAGATGCAAAAAAATTTCCTTTGTTACCTCTACTGCTTCCACTTTTTAAAAAAATGAGTATTTTTCAAAAACAAATAATTGCAAAATACAGACGATCTGGGTCTCTTTAGCTCACGAGCACCTATAAAACTCATATTTTTTATTTTCCCAAAAAAAATTGTTTCATAGATTCTATTTTTGAGGAGTTCTTTCATGTTGCTGAAAAATTAGTTTTTCAAAAAAAGGACGATTTGGATTTACTCAGAATGACATTCTCTATAAAAACCCAATTCTAATATTTTTCATAAAATGATTCAAAAAATTTGCTTTCGTTACCTATATTGCTTCTACTTTTCAAAAAATCATTATTTTCAAGAACAACTTATTTTTTCAAAAAATAGATGATCTAATCTCTTTAGCACATGAGCACCTATAGAATATTTTCGATTTTCCCAAAAAAAACTATTTTGTAGATTCTATTTTTGTGGGTTTCTTGCATGTTAGTAAAAAATTACTGTTTCAAAAAAAAGACGATCCTCAAAATGACATTCTCTACAAAACCCATTTCTCGGATTTTTGATAAAAAAGATTCAAAATTTTTGCCTCTGTTACCTCTACTTCTACTTTTCAAAAAATCTATCTTATTCAAAAACAACTTAGTTTTCAAAAAAATGGACGATCTAGGTCTCTTAGGGGCACGAACACCTATAAAACCCATATTTTTTATTTTCCCAAAAAAATTGTTTCATAGATTCTATTTTTTAGGGGTTCTTGCATTTTAGTGAAAATATGTGTATAGAATCCACACCTACAGTGTAGTCCACAATCGCAATCACCAAATTTTATCGATGACCCAAAAAAACTCAAACACGAGTGGTTTCATAAATGTGGCTATAACTCAACAAAAAGTGAAGGTTCACGAAAGGCGATAGAAACTATGCCTATACAATGCACAACTATAATGTAATCCACAAGCGTAGTCACCAAAGTTGATATATGACCCATGAAAAAACAAAATCGAGCAATTTGCTAAATGGGGCTATAACTCATAAAAAATGAAGGTTCACAAAAGGTGATAGAAAATACATGTAAAGAATGGGACTACAGTGCAATCCACTATCATAGTCACCAAAGTTGATCGATGGCCCACGAAAGCTCAAACTCGAGTGGCTTCCTAAATGTGGATATTACTCAACAAAACATGAAGGTTCATGAAAAGCGATAGAAAATAAACGTACAGAATGGACAACTATAGTGCAATCCACAATCGTAGTCACCAAAGTTGTTCGATGGCCCATGAAAACTCAAACATGAGCAGTTTCCTAATTGCAGCTGTAACTCAAAGATAAATGAAGGTTCATGAAAGGCAATAGAAAATACGCCTATAGAATGCACAAGTATAGTGTGATCCACAATCGTAGTCAACAATGTTTATCAATGGCCCATGAAAACTCAAACACGAGCATTTTTTGTAAATGTGGCTATAACTAAAAAAAATTTGAAGGTTCATTCAAGGCGATTAAAAATATGCATACAGAATGCACAACTATAGTACAATCCATAATCATATTAACCAAACTTGATTGATGGCCCAAAAAAACTCAAACATGAGCGGTTTCCAAAATGCGGCTATAATTCAACAAAAAATTAAGGTTCACAAAAGGCGATAGAAAATACGTTAATAGAATGGACAACTATAGTGCAATCCACAATCATGAAAATACGTGTATAGAATGGACAACTATAGTGAAATCCACAATCGTAGTCACCAAAGTTGATCGATGGCCAACAAAACCTCAAACACGAGTGTTTTATAAATATGGCTATAACTCAACAAAAAATGAAGGTTCAAGAAAGGTGATTAAAAATATGCGATGAGAATGCACAATTATAGCACAATCCATAATCATATTCACGAAAGTTGATTGGTGGCCCACAAAAACTCAAACATGAGCAGTTTCCTAAATGTGGCTATAACTCAACAAAGAATGAATGTTCGTGAAAGGTGATAGAAAATAAGTGTATAGAATGAATAACTACAGTGTAATCCACAATTGTAGTCACCAAAGTTGATTGATGGCCCACGAAAACTCAAATACGAGCGGTTTCCTAAATGTGGCTATAACTCAACAAAAAGTGAAGGTTCCAAAAAGGCGATAGAAAATACGCATACAGAAAGGACAACTACAGTGCAATCCACAATCGTAGTCACCAAATTTGATCGATAGCCTACGAAAACTCAAAAAAGATGAGTTTCCCAAATGTGGCTATAACTAGAAAAAAAATGAAGGTTTGTGAAAGGCGATAGAAAATATGTGTATAGAATGCACAACTATAGTGTAATCCACAACATAGTCAACAAAGTTGGATCAATGGCCCACAAAAACTCAAACTTTAGCAGTTTCCTAAATGAGGCTATAACTCTAAAAAAAATGAAGGTTCATGAAAGGCGATAGAAAATACATGAATAAAATGAACAACTACAGTCCAATACACAATCGTAGTCACCAAAGTTGATCGATGGCCCACGAATACTCAAATACGAGAGGTTTTTTAAGTACAACTATAAATCAGAGAAAAGTGAAGGTACACGAAAGGCGATATAAAATACGCATATAGAATGCACAACTATAGTGTAATCCACAATCGTAGTCACCAAAGTTGATCGATGGCCCACGAAAACTCAAATATGAGTGTTTTAATAAATGTGGCTATTCGTAAAAAAAAATTGATGGTTCGTGAAAGGTGATTAAAAATATTCATATGCAATGCAGAAATACAGTAAAATACACAATTGTAGTCACCAAAGTTGATCGATGGCCCACAAAAAACTCAAACATGAGTGGTTTCCTAAATGCGGTTATAACTCAAGAAAAAATGAAGGTTCGCAAAAGGTGAGAGAAAATACACGTATAGAAATGCACAACTACAGTGTAATCCACAATCGTAGTCACCAAAGTTGATCGATGGCCCACAAGAACTCAAATACAAGCATTTTCCTAAATGCGGCCATAACTCAACAAAAAATGTAGGTTTGTGAAAAGCGATTAAAACTATGCGTAGAAAATGTAAAACTATAGTACAATACACAATCGTAGTCACCAAAGTTGATCGAT
>VDFB02000008.1:1234439-1273350 GCA_007258455.2 Sequoia sempervirens | reverse complement strand
ACCAAAGTTGATCGATGGCCCACAAAAACTCAAATATGAGAGGTTTCCTAAATGCGGCTATAACTCAACAAAAAATGAAGGTTCACGAAAGGCGATAGAAAATACGTGTACAGAATGGAAAACTATAGTACAATCCATAATGGTGACTACGACTGTGGATTGCACAGTAGTTGTCCAATATGTACGTGTATTTTCTATCACCTTTCGTGAAACTTCATTTTTCTTTGAGTTATAGCCTCATTTAGGAAACCTCTTGTTTTTGAGTTTTTGTGGGTCATCTATAAACTTTTGTGACTACGCTTGTGAATTACACTTTATTTGTGAATTCTATACGTGTATTTTCTATCGCCTTTTATGAACCTTCATTTTTGTTGAGTTATAGCCACATTTAGGAAACCGGCTGTGTTTCAATTTTTTTGGGCCATCAATCAACTATGGTGAGAACACTTGCAGCTTACACTATAGTTGTGCATTCTACACGCGTATTTTTGTTCGCCTTTCACAAACCTTCATTGTTTGTTCAGTTATTGCCACATTTAGTAAAACGCTCGTGTTTGAGTTTTCGTGTGCCATCGATCAACTTTGGTGACTACAATTGTGGATTACACTATAGTTTTCCATTCTATACGCGTATTTTCTATTGCCTATTGTGAACATTCAGTTTTTGTTGAGTTATAGCCACATTTAGGAAATCGCTCGAGTTTGAGCTTTCGTGGACCAGATGGATCAACTTTGGTGACTACGGTTGTGGACTACACTGTAGTTGTGCATTCTATACACATATTTCATGGGCCATCGATCAACTTTGGTGACTATGCTTGTGGACTACACTATAGTTTTCCATTGAGTTTTCTTGGGCCATCGATCAACTTTGCTGACTACGCTTGTGGACTACACTATAGTTTTCATTCTAAACGCATATTTTCTATCGCCTTTTGCCAACCTTCATTTTTTGTTTAGCTATAACCACATTTAGGAAACCGCTCATGTTTGAGTTTTTGTGGGCCATCGATCAACTTTAGTGAATACGGTTGTGGATTGTATTGTAGTTGTGCATTATGTATGTATATTTTAATTTCCTTTCACAAACCTTCATATTTTGTTGAGTTATTGCCGCATTTAGGAAAATGCTCGTGTTTGAGTATTCCTGGGCTATCGATCAACTTTGGTGACTACGATTGTGTATTGCACTGTAGCTTTCCATTTTGTCTACTTATTTTCGTGGGCCATCGATCAACTTTGGTGACTACGCTTGTGGAATGCACTGTAGCTGTGCATTCTATACGCGTATTTTTGGGGCCATTGATCAACTTTGGTGACTACGCTTGTGGACTACACTAAAGTTGTGCACTATAAACGCATATTTTCTATCACCTTTTGGGAACCTTCATTTTTTGTTTAGTTATAACCGCACTTAGGAAACTGCTCATGTTTTTGTTTTTGTGGGCCATCGATCAACTTTGGTGACTACGATTATGGATTGTATTGTAGTTGTGCATTCTATACGCATATTTTTAATTGCCTTTCATGAACCTTCATATTTTGTTGCCTTATAGCCGCATTTAGGAAAAAGCTCGTGTTTGAGTTTTTGTCGGTTATTGATCAACTTTGGTGACTACGATTGTGTATTGCATTTTAGTTGTCCATTCTGTACGCGTATTTTCTATTGCCTTTTGTGAACCCTCATTTTTTATTGAGTTACAGCCGCACTTAGGAAACCGCTCGTGTTTGAGTTTTCATGGGCCATAGATCAACTTTGTTCACTACGATTGTCGATTGCACTGTAGTTGTCCATTCTCTACGTGTACTTTCTATTGCATTTCACAAAACTTAATTTTTTGTTAAGTTATAGCCGCATTTAGGAAACCGCTTGTGTTTGAGGTTTCATGGGCCATCGATCAACTTTGGCAACTATGATTGTGGATTGCACTGTACTTGTCCATTATGTACGCGAATTTTCTATCGTACTTTGTGAAACTTCATTTTTTGTTGAGTTATAGCCACACTTAGGAAACCACTCGAGTTTGAGTTTTGTGCGTAATCGATCAGCTTTGGTGACTACGCTTATGGATTTCACTGTAGTTCTACATTCTATATGCATATTTTCTATCGGCTTTCGCGAATCTTCATTTTTTGTTGAGTTATAGCCGCATATAGGAAACCGCAAATGTTTGAGTTTTTCTAGGCCATCAATCAACTTTTGTGACTACGATTGTGGATTCTACTGTAGTTGTGCATTATGTACACACATTTTTAATCACCTTTTGTGAAGCTTCATTTTTCATTGAGTTATAGTTGAACTTATGAAACTGCTCGTGTTTTAGTTTTCATGGACCATCGATCAACTTTGGTGAGTACGATTGTGCATTGCACTATAGTTGTCCATTTTATATGTGTATTTTCTATCGCCTTTCAAGAACCTTCATTTTTTGTTGAGTTATAGCCGCACTTAAGAAACCACTTGTGTTTGAGTTTTTGTGGGCCATCAATCAACATTTGTGACTATGATTGTGGATAGCACTATAGTTGTCCATTATGTTAGCGTATTTTCTATCGCCTTTCGTGAACATTCATTTTTTGTTGAGTTATAGCTGCATTTAGGAAACCGCTCGAGTTTGAGTTTTCGTGGGCCATCGATCAGGTTTGGTGACTACACTGATAGCTTCATTTTTAGTTGAGTTATAACCACATTTAGGAAACTGCTCATGTTTTAGTTTTTGTGGGCCATCGATCAACTTTGGTGACCACGATTGTGGATTGTACTGTAGTTGTGCATTCTGTACACATATATTTAATTGTCTTTTGCGAACCTTCATATTTTGTTTAATTATAGCTGCATTTAGGAAAATGCTCGTGTTTGATTTTTCGTGGGCCATCGATAAACTTTGGTGACTCCGATTGTGGATTGCACTATAGTTTTCTTTCCTATACGTGTATTTTCTATCGCCTTTCTTGAACCTTCATTTTTTATTGAGTTATAGTCGCATTTAGGAAACCACTCATGTTTGAGTTTTCGTGGGCCATCGATCAACTTTGGTGACTATGATTGTCGATTGCACTATAGTTGTCCATTCTCCAAGTGTATTTTCTATCGCCTTTCGTGAACATTCTTTTTTTTTAAGTTATAGCCACATTTAGGAAACCGCTTGTGTTTGAGTTTTCGTGGGCCATCAATCGACTTTGGTGACTACGCTTGTGGATTACACTGTACTTGAACATTCTGAATGGTCATTTTCTATCGCCTTTCACTAACCTTCATTTTTTGGTGACCTATAGCCCCATTTAGGCAAACGCTCATGCTTGAGTTTTCGTGGACCATCAATTGCACTATAGTTGTCCATTCTCTACATGTATTTCTATCGCCTTTCATGAACCTTCACTTTTCGATGAGTTACTGTCGTATTTATGAAAACCATTTGTATTTGGGTTTTCATGGACCATTGATCAACTTTGGTGACTACGATTGTGGATTGCACTATAGTTGTCCATTCTCTACGTGTATTTTCTATCGCCTTTCGCGAACCTTAATTTTTTATCGCCTTTTGTGAACCTTGATTTTTTGTTGATTTATAACCGCATTAAGGAAACCGCTCCTGTATGAGTTTTCACAGGCCATCGATCAACTTTGGTGACTACGATTGTCAGTTGCACTGTAGTTTTCCATTCTCTACATGTATTTTCTATCACCTTTTGTGAAACTTCATTTCTTGTTAATTTATAGCTGCATTTAGGGAACCGCTCGTGTTTGAGTTTTTGTGGGTCATCGATCAACTTTGGTGAGTACGATTGTGGATTGCTTTGTAGTTGTTCATTATGAACACTAATTTTCTATCACCTTTCACGAATCTTCTTTTTTGTTTAGTTATAGCCGCATTTGGGTAACCACTCGTGTTTGAGTTTTTGTGGGCCATCGATCAACTTTTGTGACTATGCTTGTGGATCACACTGTCATTATGCATTATATACGCGTATTTTCTATCGCCTTTCGTGAACGTTCTTTTTTTCTTGACTTATAGCCACATTTAGGAAACCGATCATGTTTGAGTTTTTGTGGGGCATCAATCAACTTTGGTGACTACGATTGTGGATTTTATTGTAGTTGTGTATTCTGTACACATATTTTTAATTGCCTTTAAGGAACCTTCATTTTTTGTTGAGTTTTAGCCGTATTTAGGAAAACATTCTTGTTTTAATTTTCATAGTCCATCGATCAACTTCGGTGACTACGATTGTGGATTACACTGTAGTTGTGCATTCTATTTATGTATTTTCTATCGCCTTTCGTGAATGATCATTTTTGTTTAGTTATAGCTGCACTTAGGAAATTTCTCGTCTTTGAGTTTTCATGGACCATCAACAAACTTTGGTGACTACGCTTGTGGATGACATTGTAGTTGCCTAATCTATATGCATATTTTCTATTTCCTTTCATGAACATTCATTTTTTGTTGAATTATAGCTACATTTAGGAATCCCCTCATGTTATAGTTTTTTTGGGCCATCGATCAACTTCGGTAACTACGATTGTCGATTGTACTATAGTTGTGCATTCTATATGCGTATTTTCTGTTGCATTTCGCGAATGTTTATTTTTCATTGAGTTAGAGCCGCACTTAGGAAACCATTCATGTTTGACTTTTTGTTGACCATCAATCAACTTTGGTGACTACAATTACAGATTATACTGTAATTGTGCATTTTGTAAGCATATTTTTAATTTCCTTTCACAAACCTTCATTTTTTGTTGAGTTGTAGCTGCATTTAGGAAAACGCTCGTGTTTGAATTTTTGAGAGCCTTTGATCAATTTTGGTGACTAAGATTGTGGATTGGACTTTTGTTGTGCATTTTTTACTTCTATTTTCTACCGCCTTTCGTGAACCTTATTTTTATGTTGAGTTATAGCCGCATTTAGAAAACTGCTTATTTTTGAGTTTTTCTGGGCAATCAATCAACTTTGGTGACTACGCTTGTGGACTACACTGTAGTTGTGCATTCTATAAGCATATTTTCTATCGCATTTCGTGAACCTTCATTTTTTATTTATTTATAGCCATCTTCGAGAAAACGATCATGTTTTACTTTATGTGGGCCATCGATCAACTTTGGTGACTACGATTGTGGATTGCACTGTAGTTGTCCATATTGTATACATATTTTCTATCACCTTTTGTGAACCTTCATTTTTTGTTGAGTTATAGCCGCATTTAGGAAACCGCTCGTGTTTGAGTTTTTGTGGGCCATTGATAAAATTTTGTAACTATGATTATGGACTGCAGTTGTGCATTCAATATGTGTATTTTCTATCACCTTTTGCGAACCTTCATTCTTCGTTGGGTTATAGCTACACTTAGGAAACCGAACATGCTTGAGTTTTCATGGGCCATCGATCAACTTTGGTGACTACGATTATGGATTGCACTATAGTTGTCCATTTTGTATGTGTATTTTCTATCGTCTTCACGAACCTTCATTTTTTCTTGAGTTATAGATGCATTTAGGAAGCAGCTCGAGTTTGATTTTTCGTGGGCCATCAATCAACTTTGGTGACTTCGCTTGTGAATTACACTATAGTTGTGCATTCTATACGCGTATATTCTATCACCTTTCGCAAACCTTCATTTTTTATTGAGTTATACCTTATTTAGTAAACCTCTCGTGTTTAAGTTTTTGTGGACCATCAATCAACTTTGGTCACTACGATTGTGGTTTGTACTGTAATTTTCCATTTTGTTCTCATATTTTTAATCGCCTTCACAAAACTTCATTATTTGTTGAGTTATAGCCGTATTTAGGAAACCACTTGTATTTGTGTTTTTGTGGGCCATCGATCAACTTTGGTGACTACGATTGTGGATTTCACTATAGTTTTCAATTCTCTACATGTATTTTCTATCACCTTTCATGAAACTTCATTTTTTGTTGAGTTATAGCCGCATTTACGAAACCACTCGAGTTTGAGTTTTTGTGGCCCATCGAGGAACTTTGGTGACTACGCTTGTGGATTACACTATACTTGTACATTGTATATGCATATTTTCTATCACCTTTTGTGAACCTTCATTTTTTCTTGAGTTATAGCCGCATTTAGGAAACCACACATGTTTAAGTTTTTGAGGGCCATCGATCAACTTTGGTAAGTACGATTGTCAATTTTATTTTAGTTGTACATTTTGTACGCATATTTTTATCACCTTTCACGAACCCTCATTATTTCTTGAGTTATAGCCACATTTAGGAAAAAGCTCGTGTTTGTGTTTTCCTGGGCCATCGATCAACTTTGGCGACTATGATTGTGGTCGCACTATAGTTGTGCATTATGAACAGTAATTTTCTATTGCCTTTCACAAACCTTCATTTTTTGTTGAGTTATATCCGCATTGAGGAAACTACTCATGTTTGAGTTTTTGTGGGCCATCGATCAACTTTGGTGACTATGCTTGTGGATTACACTATAGTTGTGCATTCTATATACGTATTTTATTTCGCCTTTCGCGAACCTTCATTTTTTTGACTTATAGCCGCATTTTGGAAACTGCTCATGTTTGAGTTTTTGTGGGCCATCAATCAATATTGGTGACTACGATTATGGATTGTATTGTAGTTATGCATTCTATATCCATATTTTTAATCACCTTTCAAGATCCTTCATTTTTTGTTGAGTTATAGCCAGATTTTGGAAACCGCTCGTGTTTGAGTTTTTTTGGGCCATTGATCAAGTTTGCTAACTATGATTGTCAATAGTACTGTAGTTTTGCATTTTGTATGCATATTTTCAATTGGCTTTCATGAACCTTCATTTTTTGTTGAGTTATAGCCACATTTAGGAAAACGGTTGTGTTTGATTTTTTGTGGACCATCAACCATTTGGTGACTACGATTAAGGATTACACTCTGGTTGTGCATTCTATATGTGTATTTTCTATCGGCTTTCAAGAACCTTTTATTTTCGTTGAGTTATAGCCGCAGTTATGAAACCGCTCGTGTTTGACTTTTCGTGGGCCATCGATAAACTTTGGTGACTACAATTGTGGACTATATTGTAGCTGTGCATTCTTTATGCATATTTTTAATTTCCTTTCACGAACCTTCATTTTTTGTTGAGTTGTAGCTGCATTTAGGAAAATGCTCGTGTTTGAGTTTTTGTGGGCCATCGATCAACATTGGTGACTACGATTGTGGATTACACTGTAGTTGTGCATTCTATCCACGTATTTTCTACCGCCTTTCGAGAACCTTCACTTTTCATTAAATTATAGCTGCACTTAGGAAACCGCTCGCGTTTGAGTTTTCATGGGCCATTGATCAACTTTGGTGACTACAATTGTGGATTGCATGGTAGTTGTCCATTAAGTAAGTGTATTTTCTATCGCCTTTTATGAACCTTCATTTCATGTTGAGTTATAGACACATTTAGGAAACCGCTCGTGTATGAGTTTTCTTGGGCCATCGATCACTTTGGTGACTACGCTTGTGGATTATACTATAGTTGTGCAATCTATAAGCGTATTTTTTGTCGCTTTTCATAAACCTTCATTTTTTGTTGAGTTATAGCCTTATTTGGGAAAATGATCGTGTTTCAGTTTTCGTGGTCCATAGATAAACTTTGGTGACTACAGTTGTGGTTTGTATAGTAGTTGTCCATACTATACGCGTATTTTCTATCGCCTTTCACGAAGCTTCATTTTTATTTAGTTATAGCTACATTTAGGAAAGTGCTCGCATTTGAGTTTACATGGGCCATTGATCAACTTTGGTTACTAAGATTGTGGATTGCACTTTAGTTGGACATTATGTACGCGTATTTTTTATCGCCTTTCGTGAACCTTCATTTCTTATTGAATTATACCCGCATTTAGGAAACCTCTCGTGTTTAAGTTTTCGTGGGCCATCGATCAACTTTGGTGACTACGATTGTGGATTGCATTGTAGTTGTGCATTATGAAAGGTAAATTTCTATTGCCTTTCATGAACCTTTATTTGTTGTTGAGTTCTAGCTGCATCTAGGAAGCTGCTTGTGTTTGAGTTTTTGTGGGTCACCGATCAACTTTGGAGACTACGATTGTGGATTACACTGTAGTTGTGCATTTTATACACGAATTTTCTTTCGCCTTTCGCGAACCTTCCTTTTTTCTTGAGTTATAGCCATATTAGGAAACCGGTTGAGTGTGAGTTTTCTTGCACCATCGATCAACTTTAGTGATGACGATTGTGGATTACACTGTAGTTGTGCATTTTATACGCGTATTTTCTATCGCCTATCGTGAACGTTCATTTTTTTCTGAGTTATAGATGCACTGAGGAAACTATTCAAGTTTCAGTTTTCATGGCCCATCAATAAAATTTGGTGACTACAATTATGGATTGCACTGTAGTTGTCCATTCTCTACGTGTAATTTCTATCAACTTTCGTGAATCTTCATTTTTTTTTAGTTATAGACGTATTTAGGAAATTGCTCGTGTTTGAGTTTTCATGGCCCATCAATAAACTTTAGTGAGTATGATTGTGGATGTAGTTGTCAATTCTTTGCATGTATTTTTATCGCCTTTCACGAAACTTCATTTTTTGTTGAGTTATATAGCCTTATTTAGGAAACTGCTTGAGTTTGAGTTTTCGTGGGCCATCGGTCAAGGTTGGTGACAACGATTGTGAATTACACTGTAGTTCTACATTCTATATACGTATTTTTTATCACCTTTCGCGAACCTTCATTTTTCATTAACTTATAGCTGTACATAGGAAACTGCTCGTGTTTCAATTTCTGTGGGCCATCGATCCACTATGGTGACTACGATTGTCGATTGCACTATAGTTGTCTATTATGAGTGCTAATTTTCTATCGCCTTTCGCGAACCTTCCTTTTTTGTTGAGTTATAGCCGCATTTAGGAAACCGCCTGTGTTTGAGTTTTCATGGGCCATTGAACAACTTTGGTGACTACGATTGTGGATTACACTATAGTTGTGCATTTTGTATGCATATTTTTAATCGCCTTTCACGAACACTCATTTTTTGTTGAGTTATAGCCGCATTTAAGAAAATGGTCATTTTTTAGTTTTCATGGGCCATCGATCAACTTTGGTGACTACGATTGTGGATTGCACTATAGTTGCCCATTTTGTACATGTATTTTCTATAGGCTTTTGCAAACCTTCATTTTTTGTTGAGTTATAGATGCATTTAGGAAATAGCTCGAGTTTCAGTTTTCATGGGCTATTGATCAACTTTGGTCACTATGCTTGTAGATTACACTGTAGTGTGCATTCTATACGGGTATTTTCTATTGCTGTTCGTGAGCCTTCATTTTTTGTTGAGTTATAGCTTCATTTAGGAAAACACTCGTGTTTGAGTTTTCATGGGCCATTGATAAACTTTGGTGACTAGGATTATTGATTATACTGTAGTTGTCCATTATGTATGCATATTTTTAATCGCCTTTCACGAAGCTTCAATTTTTGTTTAGTTATAGCTGTATTAAAGAAAATGCTTGTGTTTCAGTTTTCATGGGCCTTTGATCAACTTTGGTGACTACGATGATGGATTACATTGTAGTTGTGCATTTTGTTTGCATATTTTTAATCACCTTTCACGAACCCTCATTTTTTGTTGAGTTATAGCCACATTTAGTAAAACACTCGTGTTTGAGTTTTCATCGGCCATCGATCAACTTTTCTAACTATGATTGTGGATTACACTGTAGTTGTGCATTCTATATGCGTATTTTCTATCACCTTTCGTGAACCTTTATTTTTCGATGACTTATAGCCACGCTTGAGAAACCGCTCGTGTTTGAGTTTTTGTGGGCCATCGATCAACTTTGGTGACTACGATTTTGGATTACACTATAGTTATCCATTATGTACGCATATTTTCTATTGCCTTTCGTGAACTTTATTTTTTGTTGAGTTATAGTGACATTTAGGAAACCGCTCATGATTCTATTTTTGTGGGCCATCAATCAACTTCGGTGAGTACGATTGTGGATTGCACTGTAGTTTTTCATTCTAAACGCTAATTTTCTATTTCCTTTCGTGAACCTTCATGCTTTGTTGAGTTATAGCCGCATTTAAAAAACCACTCGTGTTTGAGTTTTTGTGTGCCATCAATCAACTTTGGTGAGTACACTTATGGATTACACTGTAGTTGTGCATTCTATACACATATTTTCTATTGTCTTTCATGAAAATTCATTTTGTGTTGACTTATAGCCGCATTTAGGAAACTGCTCGTGTTTGAGTTTTTTTGGGCCATCAATCAAATTTGATGACTATCATTATGGATTACACTATAGTTGTACATTCTATATGCATATTTTCTATTGCCTTTCGCGAACCTTCATTTTTCATTGAGTTATACCTACACTTAGGAAATCGATCGTGTTTGATTTTTCGTGGGCCATCGATCAGCTTTGGTGACTACAATTGGGGATTGCCCTTTAGTTGTCCATTTTGTACGTGTATTTTCTATCGCATTTCATGAACCTTGATTTTTTGTTGAGTTATAGCTGCATTTAGGCAACCGCTCGAGTTTAAGTTTTCGTGGGCCATCGATCAACTTTGGTGACTACGCTTGTGCATTAAATTGTAGTTGAGCATTCCATATGGGTATATTCTATTACATTTTGTGAACCTTCATTTTTTATTTAATTATAACCTCATTTAGGAAACCTCTCATTTTGTGTTTTTGCGTGCAATCGATCAACTTTTTTTACTATTGTTGTGGATTGTACTCTAGTTGTGCATTCTTTATGCATATTTTAAATTATCCTTGACGAACCTTCATTTTTTGTTGAGTTATAGCCGCATTTAGGAAAACGCTCATGTTTGCATTTTCGTGGGGCATCAATGAACTTTGGTGACTACGGATGTGGACTAGACTGTAGTTGTGCATTTTATATATGTATTTTCCATCGCCTTTCGCAAATCTTCAGTTTTCTTTCAGTTATAGTTGAACTTAGCAAACTACTTGTGTTTGATTTTTCGTGAGCCGTCGATCAACTTTGGTGACTACGCTTGTGGATTGCACTGTAGTTTTTCATTCTATACGTGTATTTTCTATCGCCTTTCGTGAACCTTCAATTTTTGTTACGTTATATCCACTTTTAGGAAACTGCTTGTGTTTGAGTTTTCGGGGGCCATCAATCAACTTTGGTGACTACGATTGTGGATTACATTGTAGTTGTGCATTCTATACATGTATTTTGTATCACCTTTCATGAACCTTTGTTTTTTGTTGAGTTATAGCCACGTTTTGGAAAATGTTCGTATTCAAGTTTTCGTTGGCCATTGATCGACTTTGTTGACTATGATTATAGATTACACTGTAGTTGTGCATTCTATATGCATATTTTCTATCATGTTTTGCAAACCTTCATTTTTCATTAAGTTATAGCTGCAATTAGGAAACCACTCGTGTTTGAGTTTTCATGGGCATCAACTTTGGTGACTACGATTTTGGGTTGCACTATAGTTGTCCATTCTATACGCATATTTTCTATCGCCTTTCATGAACCTTTGTGTTTTATTGAATTATAGCCGCATTTAGGAAACCACTCAAGTTTGAGTTTTTGTGAAACATCGATCAACTTTGGTGACTACAATTGTCATTTGAACTATAGTTGAGCATTCTATACACATATTTTTAATTGCCTTTCACAATATTTCATTTTTTGTTGAGTTATAGCCGTATTTAGGTAACCGCTCGTATTTGAGTTTCTGTGGGCCATCGATCAACTTTGGTGACTACAATTGTGGATTGCCTGTAGTTATCCCATTCTGTACGCGTATTCAGGAAACCACTCATATTTAAGTTTTCATGGGCGATCGATCAACTTTGGTGACTACGATTATGCATTGCACTCTAGTTGTATAAGCATTCTATACGCGTATTTTATATCGCCTTTCACAAACCTTCACTTTTTGTTGAGTTATAGCCGCATTTAGGAAACCACTTGAGTTTGAGTTCTCATGGGGCATCGATCAACTTTGGAGACTACAATTATGGAATGCACTTTAGTTGTCCATTTTGTACGTGCATTTTATATTTCCTTTCGCGAAACTTCATTTTTTGTTCAGTTATAGCCGCATTTAGAAAACCGATCAAGTATGAGTTTTCGTGGGCCATCGATCATCTTTGGTGACTACGCTTGTAGATTACACTGTAGTTTTCCATTCTATACGTGTATTTTCTATCGACTTTCGCAAACCTTCATTTTTCGTTGAGTTATAGCCACACTTACAAAACCACTTGTGTTTCGGTTTTTGTGGGCCATCGATCAACTTTGGTGACTAAGATTGTGGATTGTATTGTCATTGGCCATTCTCTAGGCCAATTCTCTATCGCCTTTCACAAACCTTCATTTCTTTTTTAGTTATTACCATATTTAGGAAGCCGCTCGAGTTTGAGTTTCCATGGGCCATCAATCAACGTTGGTGACTACGATTGTGGATTGCACTATAGTTGTCCACTTTGTACATGTATTTTCTATCGCCTTTCGTGAACCATGATTTTTTGTTGAGTTATAGGCTCATTTAGGAAACCTCTCGTGTTTGAATTTTTGTGGGAAATCGATCAACTTTAATGAGTACAGTTCTGGTTAACACTTTAGTTGTGAATTCTATACACGTATTTTCTATCGCATTGAGTGAACTCTTCATTTTTCGTTGAGTTATAGCCTCACTTAGGAAACTTCTCGTGTTGAAGTTTTTGTAGGCCATCAATCAACTTTGGTGACTACGATTGTGGATTGCACTGTAGTTGTCCATTATGTAGGTGTATTTTCTATCTCCTTTCATAAACCTTCATTTTTTTTTTAGTTATAGCCGCATTGAGGAAGTCACTTGAGTTTGACTTTTCAAGGGCTATCAATCAACTTTGGTGACTACGATTGTGGATTATACTATAGTTGAACATTCTATCAGCATATTTTCTATCAACTTTCGTGAACCTTCATTTTTTGTCGACTTATAGGTCTATTTAGGAAACCACTCATGTTTGAGTTTTTGTGGGCCATCGATCAACTTTGGTGACTACGATTGTGGATTGTACTATAGTTTCGCATTCTGTATGCATATTTTTAATCACCTTTCATGAACCTTCATTTTTTGTTGTGTTATATCATCATTTAGGAAAACAGTCATGTTTTAGTTTTCGAGGGCCATCGATCAACTTTGGTGACTACGATTCTATACGCGTATTTTCTATCACCTTTTATGAACCTTAGTTTTACAACTACAGTGCAATCCAATATCGTAGTTCATAAAGTTGATCGATGGCCCACGAAAACTCAAACATTAGTGGTTCCTAAGTGTGACTAAATACAGTGTAATCAACAATCGTAGTCACCAAAGTTTATCGATGGCCCACAAAAACACAAACACGAGCGGTTTTCTAAATGCGGCTATAACTCAAAGAAAATTGAAGGTTTGCAAAAGGCGATAGAAAATATGCATAGAGAATGCACAAATATAGTGTAATCCATAATTGTATTCACCAAAGTTGAATGATAGAAAAAAAAACTCAACCATAAGCAGTTTCCTAAATGTGGCTATAACTCAACAAAAATTGAAGGTTCACTAAAGGCAGTAGAAAATGTGCGTATAAAATGCACAACTAAAATGTAATCCACTAGCATCGTCACCAAAGTTCATTGATGGCCTACGAAAACACAAACATGAGCAGTTTTCTAAGTGCAACTATAAATCAATGAAAAATGAAGGTTCACAAAAGACGATAGAAAATACGTGTATAGAATGCACAACTACAATGTAATCCACAATTGTAGTCACCAAAGTTGTTCAATGGCCTATTAAAATTCAAACACGATAGATTTCCTAAGTGTGGCTATAACTTAATGAGAAATGAAGGTTCCTAAAAGGTGATAGAAAATATGCGTATAGAATGCACAATTAGAGTGTAATCCACAATCGTAGTCACCAAAGTTGATTAATGGCCGAAAAAAACTGAAACACAAGAGTTTTCCTAAATGCGGCTATAACTCAACAAAAACTTAAAGTTCTTCAAAAATGATTAAAAATATGCATATAGATTGCACAATTACAGTACACTCCACAATCATAGTCACCAAAGTTGATTGACAGCCCACAAAAACTCAAATATGAGCGGTTTCCTAAATGTGGCTATATAACTAAAAAAAAAATGAAGGATCACAAAAGGTGATAGAAAATACGTGTATAGAATGCAAAACTACAGTGTAACCCAGAAGCATAGTCACCAAAGTTGATTGATGGCCCAAGAAAATTAAAACACGAGCATTTTCCTAAAATGTAGCTATAACTCTACAAAAACTTAAGGTTCTTGAAAAAGGATTAAAAATATGCATAGAGAATGCACAAGTATAGTACAAACCACAATCATAGTCACCAAAGTTGATTGATGGCCCACAAAAACTCAAATATGAGCGGTTTCCTAAATGTGGTATATAACTAACCAAAAAATTAAGGATCGTGAAAGGTGATCGAAAATACGCGTATAGAATGAAAAACTACAATGTAATCCACAATCATAGTCACTAAAGTTGATCAATAGCCCACAAAAACTCAAACACGAGAATTTCCTAAATACGACTATAACTCAACAAAAAATAAAGGTTCGTGAAAGGAAATTAAAAAAATGTTTACAAAATGGACAACTATAGTACAATCCAAAATCGTAGTCACCAAAGTTGTTTGATGGCCCATAAAAAATCAAACATGAGCGGTTTCCTAAATGCAACTATAAATCAACAAAAAATGAAGGTTTGCAACAGGCGATAGAAAATACATGTATAGAATGAACTACAATGTCATCCACAATCGTAGTCACCAAAGTTAATCGATGTCCCAAAAAAACTCAAATATGAGCGGTTTCCTAAATATAGCTATAGGTCAACATAAAAATTTCACAAAAGGTGATAGAAAATATACATACAAAATTGACAACTAAAGTGCAATCCACTATCGTAGTCACCATAGTCAATTGATGGCCCACAAAAACTCAAACATGAGTGGTTTCCTAAATGAAGCTATAACTCAACGAAAAATGAAGGTTCGCGAAAAGCAATAGAAAATATGCATATAGAATGCACAACTACAGTGTAATCCACAATCGTAGTCACCAAAGTTCATCAATAGCCTACAAAAAATCAAACATGAGCGTTTTCCTCAATTATAACTCAACACAAAATGAAGACTCTTTAAAGTTGATTAAAAATATATTTACAGAATGCAAATCTATAGTACAATCCACAATTGCAGTCACCAAAGTTGATCGATGGCCCACAAAAAATTAAACATGAGCAGTTTCCTAAATGCGGCTGTAACTCAAGAAAAAATGAAAGTTAGTGCAAGGTGATAGAAAATATGCATACAGAATCAACAACTACAGGCACATCCATAATCATCGTCACCAAACTTGATCAATGGCACATGGAAACTCAAACACGAGCAGTTTACTAATTGTGGTTATAGTTCAACAAAAAATGAAAGTTTGCGAAAGGCGATAGAAAATACGCATATTATAGAAAATACAACTATAGTGTAATCCACAATTGTAGTCACCAAAGTTGATCGATGGCCCATGAAAACTCAAACACAAGCGTTTTACTAAGTTTGGCTATAACTCAACAAATGTTTTTACGAAAATAAAAAATTTGGGTTTTATGTACATGTGTATAGGATTTTTCATAGAAAGATTCAAAAAAAATTCTTTTGTTACCTCTACTACTTCTTTTAAAAAAAAATCTATCTTTCACAAAAACAACTTATATTTAAAAAAAACGGATGATCTGGGTCTCTTTACAACATGAGCATCTATGAAACCCATATTTTTGATTTTCCCAAAAAATATTGTTTAGTAGATTCTATTTTTGAGGGGTTTTTGCATGTTGATAAAAAATTAGTTTTTCGAAAAAAGGACAATATGGGTTTACTCAAAACGACATTCTCTACAAAACCCATTTCTCATATTTTTCACAAAAAAGATTGAATAACTTTGCCTCTATTACCTCTACTGCTTCTAATTTTGAAAAACATGTATCTTTTCAAGAAAAACTTATATTTTCAAAAAACAGATGATTTGGCTCTCTTCAGCACACGAGCACCTATAAAACCGATATTTTTGATTTTCCCAAAAAAATGTTTCGTAAATTCTTTTTTTCAAGGATTCTTCCAAGTTGGTGAAAAAATAGTTTTTTTTGAAAAAAGGACAATTTGGATATACTCATAACGACATTCTCTACAAAACCCATTTCTCAGATTTTTCATATAAAGATTCAAAACATTTGCCTTTGTTACCTCTAATGCTTCTACTTTTCAAAAAAATCTATCTTTTTCAAGAACTTATTTTTTCAAAAAATGGATGATTAGGGTCTCTTGAGCACACAAGCACCTATAAAACCCATATTTCGATTTTCCCAAAAAAAATTCTTTGGTGGATTCAATTTTTGAGGGGTTCTTGCATGTTGGTGAAAAAATAGTTTTTTAAGAAAAGGATGATCTAGATTTACTCAGAATGACATTCTCTACAAAACCCATTTCTCATCTTTTTTTATAAAAAACTTCAAAAAAATTGCCTTTGTTACCTCTATTGCTTCTACTTTTCTAAAAAATCTATCTTTTTCATAAAAAAACTTATTTTTTCACAGAACAAAAGATCTCGGTCTCTTTAGCACACAAGTACCTATAAAACCCATATTTTTTATTTTCCCAAAAAAATATTGTTTCGTCGATTCTAGTTTTGAGGAGTTCTTGCATGTTGGTGAAAAATATGTTTTTCGAAAAAGGACGATCTGGATCTATTCAAAATGACATTCTCTACAAAACCTATTTCTCATATTTTTCATCAAAATATTTAATTTTTTTTCCTTTGTTACCTTTACTACTTCCACTTCTCAAAGAAAACTATCTTTTTCAAGAACAACTTATTTTTAAAAAAAATGGATGATCTAGGTCTCTTTAGCACACAAACACCTATAAAACCGATATTTTCGATTTTCCAAAAAAAATTGTTTACTAGATTCTATTTTTCAGGGGTTCTTGCTTGTTGGTAAAAAATTAGTTTCTCGAAAAAAGGATGATCTGCGTTTACTCAGAACGACATTCTCTACAAAACTCATTTCTTATATTTTTCACAAAAAGATTCAAAAAAGTTGCCTCTGTTACCTCTACTGCTTTTGCTTTTCAAAAAAATCTATTTTTAAAGAACAACTTATTTTTTCAAGAAATAGACAATCTGGGTATCTTGAGCACATCAGCACCTATAAAACCCATATTTTTTATTTTTCCCGAAAAAATTGATTCGTACATTCTATTTTTGAGGGGTTCTTGAATGTTGGTGAAAATATGTGTATAGAATGCACACATATAGTGTAATCCACAATCGTAGTCACCAAAGTTTATCGATAGCCCAAAAAAACCCAAACACGAGAGGTTTCATAAATGTGGCCCACGAAAACTCAAAATCGAGCGGTATTTGGTGACTATGATTGTGGATTACATTGTAGTTGTGCATTCTATACATGTATTTTCTATCACCTTTCACGAACCTTTAATTTTTGTTGAGTTATAGCCGCATTTACGAAACCGCTCGTGTTTGAGTTTTTGTGGGCCATTGATCAACTTTGGTGACTACGATTATGGATTGCACTATAGTTTTCCATTTTGTATGCCTATTATCTATTGCCTTTTGGGAACCTTCATATTTTTTTCAGCTATAGCCGCATTTAGGAAACCGCTCGTGTTTGAGTTTTTGTGGGCCATCAATCAACTTTGGTGGCTACACTTGTGGATTAAATCTAGGTGTGGATTCCATACGCGTATTTTCTATCCGCTTTCACGAACCTTCATTTTTGTTGAGTTATTGCCACATTTAGGAAACCATTCATGTTTGAGTTTTTGTGGGCCATCGATCAACTTTAGTTACTACGATAGTGGATTGTATTGTAGTTGTTCATTTAATACGCATATTTTTAATAACCTCACACGAACCTGCAATTTTATAGCGGCATTTAGCAAAATCGCTCATGTTTGAGACTTCATGGACCATCGATCAACTTTGGTGACTATGATTATGGATTGTACTGTAGTTGTCCATTATGTATGTTTATTTTTTATCTCCTTTTGTGAACCGTCATTTTTTGTTGAGTTATAGCCACATTTAGGAAACCACATATGTTTGAGTTTTTGCGGACCATTGATCAACTTTGTTGACTATGATTGTGAATTGTACTATAGCTGTGCATTTTGTACGCATATTTTTAATCGCCTTTCGGAAACCATCATTTTGTGCTGAGTTATAGCCGCATTTACAAAAACGCTCGTGTTTGAGTTTCCGTGGGCCATCGATCAACTTTGGTGACTACGATTGTGGATTGAATGTAGTTGTCCAATCTATACACGTATTTTCTATCGCCTTTCGTGAACCCTGATCTTTTATTGACTTATAGCCACATTTAGGAAACCACTCGTGTTTAAGTTTTTGTGGGCCATCGATCAACTTTGGTTACTATGATTGTGGATTGTATTTTAGTTGTGCAGTTTGTACACATTTTTTTAATCACCTTTCACGATCCTTCATTTTTTGTTGAGTTATATTCGCATTTATGAAAGCGCTAATGTTTAATTTTTCATGGGCGGGTATGTGCAGGATCATGATGGGCCAAAAAGTGGCAATATGATGGATATTTGTAGCGTATGTGGCTGATGACTTTTTTTTTACCCAAAATTGATGAAACGAAAGGGTTTTTAGAGGAGATTCTCAGCTTCCCACCAATATAAATTATACTTTACTTTGAATTTAATACATAATTATTGTTCATTTTCTATTTGAATTATGATTAAAGTCCTGATTGAAAGGCTGATTGAAAAAAATCTATATCTTTCAAATGATATCACATTTTTTGAATCTAAAACATGCATCACATTCTATGCTTCATATACTATAAGATGAAAAAAGAAAGAATTGAATTTCATGAAGTTTTCACCAAATTAAGGTGGTTACACATACGATTTTTTATATTTTTTAAAAGTTGCAATAAAAAAATCATAATTAATTATTTACTTGAAAAGAAATTACAAAAAAATATGCATCACATCAGGACATGGGTCCTCTCCTTTTATCCAAAATCTTGTAAAAAAATATTATCATTTTATTGTGGTTAGGGTGGTTAGACACGTGCTCCTTATTTTTTCCCTATAATTTAAGTACTATTGCATTGAAATTTCAAATTTTCACCAAATAGATTTTAAAAAATAAAAAATAAACCTAGTAGTTTAGAAACTACATTCAATTTGCTACAGATTCTATTCTTACATATTTTTGAAATAATATAGGTAACTTATTCAAATTTTTACGTAAAGTTGCCTAACTCTAATTTTTCTGAATTTTTTGCCATTAAGGGCCTATTTTTTCCATGATGATCCTGCACATACCCAAGCCATCGATCAAATTTGGTGACTATGATTATGGGCTAAACTTTAGTTGTCCATTCTATACGCGTATTTTCTATCGCCTTTCATGAACCTTCATTTTTTGTTGAGTAATAGCCACATTTAGGAAATTACTCGTGTTTGAGTTTTCATGGGCCATCGATCAACTTTGGTGACTACGATTGTGGATTGCACTATAGTTGTGCATTATGAATACTACTTTTCTCTTGCCCTTCACGAAGCTTCATTTTTTCTTGACTTATAGCCGCATTGAGGAAGCCGATCGTGTTTGAGATTTTGTGCCCCATCAATCAACTTTGGTGACTATGCTTGTGGATTACACTCTAGTTGTGCATTCTAAACGAGCATTTTCTATCACTTTTCACAAACCTTCATTTTCTGTTGAGCTATAGCCACATTTAGGAAACTTCTCATGTTTGAGTTTTCGTGGACCTTCGACCAACATTGGTGACTACGATTGTGTATTGCACTGTAGTTGTGCATTATTAAAAGCTAATTTTCTATTGCCTTTCACAAACCTTCATTTTTTGTTGAGTTATAGCCATATTTAGGAAACCGCTTGAGTTTGAGTTTTTGTGGGACATCGATCAACATTGGTGACTATGCTTATGGATGACATTGTAGTTGTGCATTCTATTTGCCTACTTTCTATCACCTTTCGCAAAGCTTCATTTTTTGTTAAGTTATAGCCTCTATTAGGAAGTTGCTCATGTTTGAGATTTTGTGGGCCATTGATCAACTTTGGTGACTACAATTCTGGATTACACTATAGTTGTGCATTTTATACGCGTATTTTCTATCACCTTTCGTAAACCTTCATTTTTCCTTGAGTTATAGCTGCACTCTGTAAACCAGTCTTGTTTGAGTTTTCGTGAGCCATCAACCAACTTTCATGACTACAATTGTGGATTGCACTATAGTTGTCCATTCTATACGCCTATTTTCTATCGCCTTTCGTGAAGCTTCATTTTTTGTTGAGCTATAGCCACAGTTACGTAACCAATCGTGTTTGAGTTTTCTTGGGCCATCTATCAACCTTGGTGAGTACGCTTGTGGATTACACTATAGTTGTGCATTCTATATATGTATTTTCTATTTCCTTTCTTGAGCTTTCAGTTTTTGTTGAGTTATAGCCACATTTATGAAACCGCTCATGTTTGAGTTTTTTTGTTGCATTGATCAACTTTGGTGACTACGATTGTGGATTGTATTGTAGTTGTGCATTTTGTATGCGTATTTTTAATTGCCTTTCACAAACCTTAAATTCTTGTTGAGTTATAGACGCATTTAAAAAAACACTCGTTTTTGAGTTTTCATGGACCATCAATCAACTTTTGTGACTACGATTGTGGATTACAATATAGTTGTGAATTCTCTACGTGTATTTTCTATCGCCTTTCACGAACCTTCATTTTTCAATGAGTTATAGCCGCAATTAGGAAACCGCTTGTGTTTGAGTTTTCATGGGCCATCGATCAACTTTGGTGACTACAATTGTGGATTGCATTGTAGTTGTTCGTTCTGTACGGATATTTTCTATCGTCTTTTTTGAACCTTCATTTTTTGTTGAGTTATAGCTGCATTTAGGACACCACAGGTGTTTGAGTTTTCATGCACCATCGATAAACTTTGGTGACTACAATTGTGGATTGCACTGTAGTTGTCCATTTTGTACATGTATTTTTAATCGCCTTTCACGAACCTTCATTTTTTGTTGAGTTATAGCCACATTTAGGAAAATGTTCGTCTTTCAGTTTTCATGGGCCATCGATCAACTTTGGTGACTACGATTGTGGATTACACTGTAGTTGTACAAGCATTCTATACATATATTTTTTATCACCTTTTGCGAACCTTCATTTTTCATTGAGTATAGTTGCACATAGGAAATCGCTCGTGTTTAAGTTTTCATGGGCCATTAATCAACTTTGGTGACTACGATTGTAGATTGCACTATAGTTGTCCACTTTGCATGCATATTTTCTATCGCCTTTTCCGAATCTTCATTTTTCGTTGAGTTATATCCGCATTTAGGAAACTGCTCATGTTTGAGTTTTCATTTGCCATTGATCAACTCTGGTTACTTCACTGTGGATTGCATTGTAGTTGTGCATTATGTATGGGTATTTTCTATTGCCTTTCGCAAACCTTCCTTTTTTGTTGAGTTATAGCCACATTTAGGAATCCACTCATGTTTGAGTTTTCGTGTGCGATTGATCAAATTTGCTGACTACACTCGTCAATTACATTGTATTTTTGCATACTATACATGTTTTTTCTATTGCCTTTTGCGAACCTTCATTTTTTGTTGAGTTATAGCTGCATTTAGGAAACTGCTCATGTTTGATTTTTTTGGGCCATTGATCAACTTTGGTGACTACGATCGTGGATTGTACTGTACAGTTGTGTATTATGTACACATATTTTTAATCGCCTTTCCCGAACCTTCATTTTTTGTTGATTTATAGCCGCATTGAAGAAAACGCTCATGTTTGAGTTTTCGTGGGTAATCAATCAACTTTGGTGAGCAAGATTGTGGATTACATGGTAGTTGTGCATTCTATACACACATTTTCTAACGCCTTTGCCGAACCTTTATTTCTTGCTGAGTTATAGCCACATTTAGGAAACCGCTCGTGTTTGAGTTTTTTTGGGCCATCAATCTACTTTGGTGACTATGATTGTGGATTGCATTATAGTTGTCCATTTTGTACGCCTATTTTCTAACAACTATAGCCGCAGTTAGGAAATCACTCGTGTTTTAGTTTTTGTGTGCCATCGATCAACTTTGGTGACTACACTTGTGGATTAAATGTAGTTGTGCATTCTATACACGTATTTTCTATCCGCTTTCACAAACCTTCATTTTTTTGTTGAGTTATAGCCGCATTTAGAAACCACTCATGTTTGAGTTTTTGTGGGCCATCGATCAACTTTGGTGACTACAATAGTGGATTGTATTGTAGTTGTGCATTTTGTATGTATATTTTTAATTGCCTTTTACGAACCTTCACTTTTTGTAGAGTTATAGTGGGATTTAGTAAAACCGCTCATGTTTGAGACTTCGTGGGCCATCAATCCACTTTAATGACTATGATTGTGGATTGAACTATAGTTTTCCATTCTGTACATTTATTTTATATCGCCTTCTATGAACCATCATTTTTTGTTGAGTTATAGTTGCATTTAGGAAACCGCTCATGTTTGAGCTTTTGTGGACCATAGATCAACTTTGGTGACTACGATTTTGAATTGTACTATAGCTATGCATTTTGTACGCATACTTTTAATCGCCTTTCAAAAACCTTCATTTTGTGTTGAGTTATAGTTGCATTTACAAAAACACTCGTGTTTGAGTTTTCTTGGGCCATCAATCAACTTTGGTGACTACGATTGTGGATTGCACTGTAGGTGTCCAATCTGTACATGTATTTTCTATCGCCTTTTGTGAACCCTCATTTTTTATTGAGTTATAGCCACATTTAGGAAACCACTCGTGCTGAAGTTTTCGTGGGCCATTGATCAACTTTGGTGACTATGATTGTGGATTATATCTTAGTTGTGCATTTTGTACGCATATTTTTAATCACCTTTCACGAACCTTCATTTTTTTTTGAGTTATAGCTTCATTTATGAAAGCGCTCATGTTTAATTTTTTGTGGGCCATCGATCAATTTTGGTGACTAAGTTTGTGGATTGCACATTAGTGTTCCATTTTGTATGCGTATTTTCTATCACCTCTCGTGAACCTTTAGTTTTTATTGAGTTATAGCCGCATTTAGGAAATCACTTGTGTTTGAGTTTCATGGGCCATCAATCAACTTTGGTGACTGCGATTGTGGATTGCACTATATTTTTCCATTCTATACGTGTATTTTCTATGACCTTTCGTGAAACTTCATTTTTTTTAAAGTTATAGCCACATTTAGGAAACTGCTCAAGTTTGAGTTTTCATGGCCCATCAATCAACTTTGGTGACTACGCTTGTGGATTACACTATAGTTGTGCATTCTATATGTGTATTTTCTATCCTCTTTCGTGAACATTCATTTTTTGTTGAGTTATAGCTGCACTTAGGAACTCTACTGTGTTTGAGTTCTCATGGGCCATCACTCAACTTTGTTGGCTATGATTGTGGATTGCACTGTAGTTGTCCATTTTGTATGTGTATTTTCTATTGCCTTTTGCCAACCTTTAATTTTTTATTGAGTAATAGCTGCATTTAGTTAACCTCTCTAGTTTATGTTTTTGTGGGCCATCCATCAACTTTGGTGAAAACGCTTGTGAATTAAGCTATACTTGTGTATTCTACACGTATTTTTTATTGCCTTTTGTGAACCTTCATTTTTTCTTGAGTTATAGCCGCATTTAGGTAATCGCTCATGTTTGCAATTTTTTCGGCCATCGATCAACTTTGATGAGTACAATTGTGGATTACATTGTATTATTGCATTCTATATGCGTATTTTCTATCACCTTTTGCGAACCTTCATTTTTCATTGAGTTATAGTTGCACTTAGAAAAATGCTTGTGTTTGAGTTTTCGTGGGCAATCGTTCAACTTTGGTGACTACAATTGTGGATTGTACTGTCACTGTCCATTTTGTACAAGTATTTTCCATTGCATTTCGTGCACCTTCATTTTTTGTACAGTTATAGCTGCATTTACGAAACCGCTCGTGTTTAAGTTTTTCCTGGGCCATCTACTAACTTTGGTGAGTATACTTAAGGATTACACTCTAGTTGTGTACTTTGTATATGCATTTTCTATTTCTGTTTGTGAACCTTCTTTTTTTATTCAGGTATAGCCGCATTTAGGAAACTACTCTTGTTTATGTTTTTTTGGGCCATCGATCAACTTTGTTTACTATGATTATGGATTGTACTGTAGTTGTGCATTTTGTACGCATATTTTTAATCCCCTTTCAACAACCTTTATTTTTTGTTGAGTTATAGCCGCATTTAGGAGAATGCTCGTGTTTGAGTTTTCATGGGTATCGATAAACTTTGGTGACTAAGATTGTGGATTGCACAGTAGTTGTGGATTCCCCACAAAAACTCAAACACGACCAGTTTCCTCAAAGCGGGAATAACTCAACAAAAAATGAAGGTTCTCAAAAGGTGATAGAAAATACACGTATACAATTCATAACTATAATGTAATCCGCAATTGCAGTCACCAAAATTGATCGATGGCCCTCGAAATCTCAAACACGAGTGTTTTCCTAAATGCAGCTATAAGTCAACAAAAAATAAAGTTTCGTGAAAGGTGATTAAAAATATACATATAGAATGCACAACTATAGAACAATCCACAACCATAGTCAGTAAAGCTGATAGATGGCCCCTAAAAACACAAACACGAGCAATTTCGTAAATGCAGCTAGAACTCAAAAAAAAATGAATGTTCGCAAAAGGCAATAGAAAATACGCATACATAATGGACAACTTCAGTGCAATCCACAATTGTAGTCACCAAATTTTATTGATGGCCCATGAAAACTCAAACAAGAGCGGTTTCCCAGATGTGGCTATAAGTCATCCAAAAATGAAGGTTTGCGAAAGGCGATGGAAAATACTCATACATATTGCACAACTATAGTGCAATCCACAATAGTAGTCACCAAAGTTGATTGATTTCCCACAAAAATGCAAATATGAGAGGTTTCCTAAATGTGGCTATAACTACACGAAAAATGAACGTTCACGAAAGGCAATAGGAAAGACGTGTATAAAATACACAACTGCAATGTAATCCACAAGTGTAGTCACCAAATTTGATCGATCTCCGATGTAAACTTAAACACGAGCAGTTTTGTAAGTGCAGCTATAACTCAACAAAAACTGAAGGTTGGTGAAAGGCGATAGAAAATACGCGTATAGAATGCAAAACTATAGTATAATCCACAAGCGTAGTCACCAAAGTTGATCGATGGCCCATGAAAACTGAAACACGAGCGGTTTCCTAAGTGCAGCTCTAACTCAACGAAAAATAAAGGTTTGCGAAAGGTGTTAAAAAATACGTGTATAAAATGCACAACTATAATCCACAATCATAGTCACCAAATTTGATCGATGGCACACGAAAAACTCAAACATGAGCGTTTCCCTAAATGCAGCTATAACTGAACAAAAAATGAAGGTTTGTGAAAGGCTATAACATATATACATACAAAATGCACAACTAAAGTACAATCACAATTGTAGTCACCAAATTTAATTGGTGGCCCACAAAAACTCCAACACAAGAGGTTTTCTAAATATGGCTATAACTCAACAAAAAATCAAGGTTCCCGAAAGGAAATAGAAAATACACACACATAATGGAAAACTATAGTGTAATCCACAATCGTAGCCAAGAAAGTTGATCGATGGCACACAAAAATTCAAACACGAGCAGGTTCTTAAATAAGGCTATACTCAACAAAAAATGAAGGTTTGCAAAAGGCAATAAAAAAACACGTATATAATGCACAACTATAGTGTAATCCTCAAGCGTAGTCACCAAATTTGATCGATGGCCCAAGAAAATTCAAACATGAGCGTTTTCCTAAATGACACTATAACTAAACAAAAAATGTAGGTTCCTGAAAGCCAAATAAAAATATGCATATAAAATGCACAACTACAGTACAACTACAGTGTTTAGAATGCATAAATACAGTGTAAACCATATTCGTAGTAACCAAAGTTGATCGATGGACCACAAAAACTAAAACATGAGCAGTTTCCTAAATGCGGCTATAAGTCAACAAAAAAAGAAGGTTCGCGAAAGGCAATAGAAAATACACGTAGAAAATGCACAATGTAGTACAATCCACAATCGTAGTAACCAAATTTGATCAATGGCCCACAAAAACTCAAACACGGGCAGTTTCCTAAATGCACGTATAACTCATCAAAAAATGAAGGTTCTCAAAAGGTGATAGAAAATATGCATACATAATGGACAACTATAGTGCAGTCCACAATCGTAGTCACCAAAGTTGATCGATGGCCCACAAAAACTCAAACACTAGCGGTTTCATAAATGCGGCTATAACTCAACGAAAAATAAAGGTACACGAAAGGTGATAGAAAATACACGTACATAATAGAAAACAATAGTGCAATCCACAATCATAGTCACCAGCATTGATCGATGGCCCAAAAAAACTCAACCACGAGCGGTTTCCTAAATGTGGCTATAACTCAACAAAAGACAAAGGTTCATGAAAGGCAATAGAAACTACGTGTAAAAAATTGACAACTATAGTGCAATCCACAATTGTAGTCACCAAAGTTTATCGATGGCCCACAAACCCTCAAACACGAGTAGTTTCCTAAATGTGGCTATAAGTCAACGAAAAATGAAGGTTCACGAAAAACGATTAAAAATATGTGTATAGAATGCACATCGATAGTACAATCCACAGTCGTAGTCACCAAAGTTGATTGATGGCCCACAAAAGCTCAAACATTAGCGGTTTCCCAAATGCGGCTATAACTCAACAGAAAATGAAGGATCAAAAAAGGTGATAGAAAATGCACGTATAGAATGCACAACTATAGTGTAATCCAAAAGCGTAGTCACCAAAGTTCATCGATGGCCCACAAAAACTCAAACACTAGCAGTCTGCTAAATGCGGCTATAACACAACAAAAAATGAAGGTTCCTAAAGGGCGATAGAAAATACACATATATATTGCACAACTATAGGCAAATCCACAATCATAGTCACCAAAGTTGATCGATGGCCCACAAAAACTCAAATATGAGTAGTTTCCTAAATGTGGCTATAACTACAAGAAAAACGAAGGTTCATGAAAGGCGATAGAAAAGACGTGTATAGAATTCACAACTAAATTGTAATCCACAAGCGTAGTCACCAAATTTGATCAATCTCCCATGAAAACTCAAACAAAAGCGGTACAATCCATAATCATACTCACCAAAGTTACTCAATGGCCCAAAAAAGGAAAACATGAATGGTTTCTTAAGTGCGGCTATTACTCAACAAAAAGTGAAGGTTCATGAAACGCAATAGAAAATACGTGTATAGAATGGACAACTATAGTGTAATCAACAAGGGGTGAAGCCATAATAGTGGTTTACACTTTGATGGAGGAAGGAAAATTGAGAAAAAATGACCCCATGGCAAAAAAATGGTTTTAGGGGTTTGCATGAACCTACATGTTCGACTGAACCATAAAGGGGTTCGACTGAACTAGGGTTCGAGCGAACCCATTAACTATTGGGCCCACATTTCCTGCCCAAAACATAAAGGAAAAATGCATATTAGTGGGGGTTCGAATGAACCCTGGTTCGCTAGAACCCCTGGGGGTTCGCTAGAACCCCCCTGGTTCTAGCGAACCCCCTTTTTCCCTAATTTTTTAATTTGTTCAAACAAAAAACCTAAAATTTTACGCTTTCAAGCTCTAGTTGGGGATGAAAATGGGGCAATATTTAGAAACCAAACTTGGAATCGAGTAGCCTTCAGAACGAGCTTTCCAATGAATATAATTTTAGTATGTTTTGGTTTTATTATCTATCTATTTTTTAAGTTTTATTAAATATAGGTTTTTCATCGAAAACAAAAATCTCTGTTCTGCACAAGTGGAAAAATAAAAGATTATAAAAAAAAAAATTTTAAAAATATGAGTGCACCAGATATTGAAGTCCTTGATCCAACAAAAAAAAAAAGAATTTCGATACATACAGTAAAAGTTATGCGTTATACGGTCGCGCTATGTCTAAATTGTCATTTGATTGACTTCGAAACTTGATTAAAGAAAAAATATTCAATAAAAAACTATCTAACCAAGTGGAAGCACTAGATATCGAAGTTAGAAATCTAAATTTGAAAGAATTGGAATTTTATCCTTCATGGAAAAAAAGTTGTGTTATACGGTGTGCGTCACTTTTTAAAAATGTTTGTTTTTGAAAAAATTTTGTGGGAGATGGAAAAAGAAGTGCAATCTGATTCCAAAAATTGAAAAAAATATTTTTAGAATCTATAGACAAAATGTGACAAGACTCTAGTTTACATCATCTTCAAATTCCTTACGGTTTAATCGCTATAGGTGCCCGAATGTGGAGATTGTGTTAAAAAAAAAAATATCAGTGTCCAGTTAGGCCAAAAAGTGTAAACCACTATTGTGGGATCACCCCAAGCATTGTCACCAAAGTTGATCAATGGCCCATGAAAACTCAAACATGAGCGGTTTCCTAAATGCGGCTATAACTCAACTAGAAACAATGGTTCGCAAAAGGTGATAGAAAATGTGTGTACAAAATGGACGACTATAGTGCAACAAAAAATCGTAGTCACGAAATTTGATCGATGGCCCACAAAAACTCAAACTCGAGCGGTTTCCTAAATGTATCTATAACTCAACGAAAAATGAAGGTTCGCGAAAGGCGATAGAAAATATGGGTACAAAATGGACAACTACAATGCAATCCACAAACATAGTCCCCAAAATTGATCGATGGTTCACGAAAACTCAAATACGAGAAGTTTCCTAAGTGCGGCTATAACTCAATGAAAAATGAAGGTTCGCCAAAGGACTTAGAAAATATGCGTATAGAATGCACAACTACAGTGTAATCCACAATTGTAGTCACCAAATTTGATCGATGTCCCACAAAAACTCAAACACGAGCGTTTTCCAAAATACAGCTATAAGTCAACAAAAAATGAAGGTTCGTGAAAGGTAACTAAAAATATGCAAACAAAATGCACAACTATATTACAATCCAGAATCGTAGTCACCAAAGTTGATTAATGGCCCACAAAAACTTAAACATGAGCGGCTTTCTAAATGTAGCTATAACTCAACAAAAAATGAAGGTTTACAAAATGTGATAGAAAATACGTTAATAGAATGAACAACTATAGTGTACTCCATAATTGTAGTCACCAAAGTTGATTGATGGCCCACGAAAACTCAAATACGAGTGGTTTACTAAATACAACTATAACTCAACAAAAAATGAAGGCTCACAAAAGATGATAGAAAATACACGTAGAAAATGGACAAGTACAGTACAATCCACAATCGTAGTCACCAAAGTTGGTTAATGGCCCAAGAAAACTCAGACATGACCAGTTTCCTAAATGTCGCTATAACCCAACAAAAAATGAAGGTTCAAGAAAGCCGATAGAAATTATGCATATAGAATGGACAACTATAGTGCAATCCACAATCGTAGTCACCAAAGTTGATCAATGGCACACGAAAACTCAAACACGAGCAATTTCTGAAGTGTGGCTATAACTCAACGAAAAATGAAGGTTCGGAAAGGCGATTCAAAATACACGTATAGAATGCACAACTACAGTGTAACCCACAATCATAGCCACCAAAGTTGATCGATTTCCCACGAAAACTCAAACACGAGAGTTTTACTAAGTGGGGCTATAACTCAACAATTTTTTTTTTAGAAAATCAAAAATATAGGTTTCATACACGTGTATAGGATTTTTCATAGAAAGATTCAAAAAATTTGACTCTGTTACCTCTACTGCTCTTTCTTTTCAAAAAATATGGGTCTCTTTACAACATGAGCATCTATAAAACTCATATTTTTGATTTTCCCAAAAAATATTGTTTCATAGATTCTATTTTTGAGGGGTTCTTGTATGTTGATGAAAATTAGTTTTTGGAAAAAAGGACAATCTGGCTCTAATCATAATGACATTCTCTACAAAAGCCGTTTCTCATATTTTTCATCAAAAAGATGATTTGGGTCTCTTCAGCACACAAGCACCGATAAAACCGGATGATTTGGGTCTCTTCAGCACACAAGCACCTATAAAACCGATATTTTCGATTATTCCAAAAAAATTGTTTCGTAGATTCTTTTTTTGAGGGGGTTCTTGCAAGTTGGTGAAATATAAGATTTTCAAAAAAAGGACGATTTGGGTCTACTCAGAATGACATTCTCTACAAAACCCATTTCTCAGATTTTTCATAAAAAGATTCAAAAAAATTTCCCTCGTTTTTGATAAAGGGTAAAACGGGTTTTACAGGGACCCGAAACCAGCAAGTTTACAACAAAAGAGAAAGGAAAAAAAGTCCAATAGAAAAAACCGGAAAAATCCACAGCCACCCGCAAAAGACCAGGAGGGTCAGAAAAAAAACCAACTGAAAAGCCAATAAAAAGACTAGCCGCAACTAACCTAGAGTCTTCAGAACAGACTCGATTTCAGCCTCTAGGTTCTGCATGTCCTGAACACCCTTCTTGAAGGTTTGAATCATTTGCGGCGTAGAAGGAGCCTTCCTCTTCAAATTAGCCCTGGTCCTCTTTGAAATACCAACATCCTCATCTTGGTTTTTATCATTGACCTCTTCCAGATCAACCACCAAAGACCCCTGTTGAGCTTTGTCCAATTTTTCTATCACGGCATTGATGATGATGGCATTGTGTCTTTCCATCCTATTGTTCTACTCGGCTATAGTTTTAACAGTATTTTTCATTTTATCCAGCTTAATTTCAACCCTTCTATCTATGCCCGCTTGGTTCTGGGTTTCTTTACTGGCACCATGATCTTTTCACTCCGCCTCTTTCTTGCCAAGCGCAGTAACCTTCACACCCATTTCTTCCAGTTTACTTTGAAGATCCATTTCAAAAATATGAAATGGTCTTGACAACATTATTCCTAGCTAAACCCAAGACATCCACAGTCATTTCCCTTTCTAGGTTGAAGCAAGTTATAGTAGGGTCAGGGGTAATAGGGGAACCAATTCTAGCATCTCTATCCAATGACGGGGCAGGAAAGGACGAAGTATTGTTAACACTAGAGTCCTCAGACTTAGGAGAGTCTTCAGAGTACGACACAAGGTTTTTACCCGGTAACTTCTTACCAACACTTCTTGTTTTAAGGGTAGAACTTCCTAGCTTAGGCATAGAGAAAGCTTTCACAAAATGGGGGTTAAGGCTTTTCTTACCAATTTGGACAAAGAAAGGAACAAGCACCATCCTAACCGGGCTCAAATTAGGAAAATTCCCTGAGCAACTGGGTTTGGTATCATCCTCCTCAAAATCAGGAGGGACATCCAAATTAGCAGAGGCTGGCATATTTTGGTAATGTTCAACAATTAATCTAATCAAACCACTATGCAAAATAGGAAATATTTTTGGGTTTTTCTTGTGATCATCGAGAATTTTTCTCTAAGAACAAAGAAGATGGTAGGGAAAAGAAACCCTAACCTTGTAGCATAAATGGTTGAGCAGGGAAAAGTGATAACCATAGACCCTGGTGAAGCGACCATCCACAGTAATGTACTCCATGATGACACAGAGAACTTTCCTCCAGAGAGATTTTATGGTATCAACTTTGAAGTAGCTATTAGAAATTTTCACGAGTTCCATTCTTTCCTTCTCTTTCTTCAGAAATTTGATGACCACTTCATCAGAGAAAACCCCGTCCCTGAAAAATTTGTGTCCATCAGTGGAAATTCCATTCACTTCAGCTATAAGGTTTTCATCGAGCTCCACTTTCCTACCAAAAAGGGTAAGTTCCCCATTATTCCAATTCTTCTCAAAATGCTCAGTAGCCTCCTAATTCGACCCATGGAGTTTTTCCAAGAAAGGGAGTAAACCCCCACTTTTTACTTTGTTCCACACTTTAGTATTTCTAGTATGCATCTCAAAGCTGTCTGGCTCAACTCTTTTCCTTTCTCCACCCATTTTGGAAAGCACAGTGGGGCAGATAGTGATGAAATCTTAACTTGAAATGGTCTTGCCAAATCTAAGAGCCCACAAAGCATGCCAGGAAACCTTACAAATTAAGCAACTAAGCTCGGTCCCATAAAATTTGATGATTGTGATGTAATTACCCCATCCTATCATCATTAATGAGGTGACACGCTTCTTGCCCATGTGACACATCATAGTTCAGTAAGACTTAGACATTAATGCTTAATTCACTAATATTTAGACAAGTGCACTGTCTTTTGCTCCTAACCCCTTCATTCACAAAAAAATCTGCCACAGCATTGGCTTCTCTATAGGCGTGTGAAATCTTTATATTATCAAACTTAGCTAAAGTCGAGATAGCATCATCAATCCAAGACTTAATAGTCCACGAGGGGGGGGGGACCTACCTAAAAGACAATCAATAATATTTTCGAAATCCCCTTCAAGCCAAAGGTTTTTAAAATTTAGACTATGGGCCAAATTTATAATATGAAAAGCTCCAATAGCCTCAACGAGGTGATTGGTTTGAGATCCAAGAGGGGTGGCATTCACACCTAGAAAGTTGCCAAAGGAATCCCTTATGACTCCGCCGCAACCCGCCGCCCTAGGATTACCTTTAGCCGCTCCATTGAAGTTGGCTTTGACCCATCCATTAGGCGGAAAAGACCAGCAAACACCCTCTCTATTCTTCTTAGCTTGTTTAGGGACACTGGGAAAATCAAGACTTATATTCCATTCCTTAGCAACCTTAAGAATCATAGGACGAGTGAGCCACTTTCTCAAAGTTTCTTACCTTCTGAGAAATAGCATAGACATTTTCTTTCATAAATTTGATTATTTTATCAAAAACAATATCCATTGGTGCTTCTTTATCTATGTAAATTTTGTTGTTTCATTCTTTCCAAAGACCCCAAGCAACATAAGGGAAAGAGAAATCCCACAAGTGCTGAAGAATAGGATTGTGAGTCGGGGCTTTCCATTGAGAGAAGAAATCTTCAATAGACAAGGGAAAAACCCAAGATAGTTGCCAAAAATGAATGATTTTTTCCCAAATTGAGGCAGCAAAAGGACAGTGAAGAAACAAATGACTCACTGACTCTGCCTCCATCTTGCAAAGAAAACATCTATTTGGTATTTGAAAGCCATGCTTGCAGAGGTTATCAATCGTGAGCACCTTATTTTGGAGAAGGATCCAGAAAAAAGATGTTGATTTTAGGGGCCAGATGTTTGAACCAAGCCTTCGACCAGAAAGGGGGAGAAGCCTTGAAAGAAGTAAGCCTGGAAAAAGCAGATGAAACAAAATAATTGCTTGAGGGATCATCTCTCCAAACAAGACGATCTTTCGTCTGATTAGGGCAGAGTCTGACAGCTAGCAAAGAAGACTAAATAGGAGCAAGAGCCTGACTGACAAGGAACAAATCCACCCATTTCCCATCCACACGATAGTCTTTCACATATGAATCAAAAAGAGCTTTGCAATTCTTAGCCCATCCGCTAAAGGATTCAATTTTTATAAGGGGCTCGTTAAACAACCATCTATCCTCCCAGAATTTTGTTTGGTTTCCGCTTCTAACCTGCCAACCCACTCCATATTCAATCACTTTTCTTCCATTAATCAAATTATTCCAGCAGGTTTGAGCCTCTGGAAAGAAGATGGGATTCCTTCATAATTATAAAGGATCTATTACCCTCCAAATATTTGCTTGCAAGGATATCAGTCCATTCCCCTGAGGACGAAAAATATTCTCCAAATTTGTTTAGCTAGAAGAATCTTGTTAACCATTCTGATTTTTCTAAGACCTAAACCTCCAGCCTTTTTCGGTTTGCACACCAGATCCCATCCTATTAGAGGTAGTCTTTTTTTTTCTTCAATACCCGACCAAAGAAATCGTTTTTGTATCTTTTCAATATCATCCGCAAACTTAACAGGGATTTTGAAGAGGCTCAGAGCATAAATCGGAAAATTTTGAAGAGTAGCTTTGAAGAGTTGAAGTTTACCCGCTTGGCTTAACAGAGCTCCTTTCCAGCCAACAAGCTTCTTATTGAACCTCTCAACCAATGAAATCCAAAAGGATTCTGGGGGTTTAAGGCTTAAAGGTAAGCCAAGATAGGTGGCAGGCAAGGATTCCACCCTACAACCAAGGATTCTAGAAATTTTATTTTGTCTGTGAACAGGAGTGTTAAAGAAGAAAAGAGAGCTTTTTTGTTTATTAATCATCTGTCATGACGCCCTCCCATACTCATCCAATGAGATTTCAAAGTTTTTCCATCCGAGATAGAAGATTTTCCCAAGAGGATGGTATCATCAACAAATTATTGATGAGAACAAATCAAATTTCTTGAGGATGGTTTGAGACCAAGAAGGGATCTATTATCGATCAACCTTTTCAAATTTCTACCAAGACTTTTAGCCATAATAGTGAATAAAATAGGAGCAATCAGATCTCCTTGTCTTATACCTCTGGTACTTTGGAAGAAAGTCATAGGAGCACCATTAACCATGTGACAGATATAGAAGCAGTAGACACAAGCTATTCCACCATTTGAAGAACCTTGCTGCAAAACCCAAACACCTTTAAAATTTTAAACAAGAATTTCCAGTCAACTCTGTCATAGGATTTTGAGATATCAAGCTTTAACAGAAAGCCTTCAGTCTTAGATTCAATCAAGGAATGAATATTCTCATGCACCATGACATCAAAGTTCACCGCTCTAAGCTTTTTAGGGATTAGAACCAAAAAAGTAGTATTCAACTCTTTTAAGAGACTTCTGGATCCAAAAAGTTCTTTAACAACATTCACCACATCTTCTCCAACAATCTCCCAAAACCGCTGGAAGAAAAACAAAGGGAACCCATCAGGACCCAGAGCTTCACTCCCTTCAAAGGAGAAAACAACCTTCTTAACTTCCTCATTGGTAGGAATAGCAGACATCATAGAGTTATTTTCTTGATTGATCACATTAGGTATAGCCTCTATTAAATGATCTTGATCATTTTGGTTATTTTCATCATTCTCAGAAAGAATATTTTTAAAGAATAAAACAACATGCTTTCTGATGTTCTCCTCCTCATACCTAGTACGATCCACTTCAATTTGAGAAATTTTGTTGACAACCCTATGTTTTGAGGCCGACAAATGAAAGTACCTAGTATTTTTATCACCTGTAGATAACCATAAAGCTCTAGATCTTTGTCTCCATAACTCCTCCTATTTTCCAATGATATCATACATCTTAATAAGGATCTCATCCTCTTTTTCCTTAATATCATTCAAATATCCTTCCTTCTAGATTTTGTTTTGAATCTCCCCTAGATCCATCTGAAGATTAGATTTAATCTTGAAAATGTTCCCAAAGGACTCTTTTTTCCATTTTTTTAGGTTGAATTGTACTTCCCTTAATTTTTTAGCCTCTAAACATAGTTGTACTTGTATGCAACCTAAAATGGTCACCTAGACTTTGGGCCCCATTTATTTAATTTGTCAACATCAACTTTTTGAATCAATGATTGTCACATTTTCAAATCAAATTTCTTAGTCAATTCATAGCTATTTCAAATGTTTCAATTTTCCCTAAGGTTTGAATGCTTCATTAATTTTATTTAATCAAAAGAAATAAATCCCTTTTAATAAATAAAATAATGTTATTTAATTGAAGTTAATATTACTTAAATAAAATGATGCTATTTAATTAAATCTATTTTTAATTAAATAATTTTATTTTATTTTATTAATATTCATTTCTAAATTACATAATCTTATTTTATTTTATTAAAAGAGATATTATCATCTTAAATTAAATTAAATAAATGAAATATCCTCTCAGAAATATCTGTGATGAAAAAAAGGGAAACAAATCAGTTAAAAGGGAAATAAACTAAAAAGAATTCCAATCAAGATTTGTTTCTATTTTTCTATTTATCCCACATTGCTTCTGAATTTGCCTTCAATTCCACTTTTGCCTATAAAATGAGCCCTCTCATTCTCATTTCAAAAGAAAAAGAATCACAATTTTTACATCGATTTATGCTAAATTTGAATTTTATCATTTGAGATTACATTAGTTTGATTATATAAGCATCTTATTTTAGAGCATATAGTTTAATATTGCATTTTAGCTTAATCTTCATAGTAGATTAATTTGCAAAATAATTCATTTATGGCATTGCATGTAGATTAAGTTTCATTTCAATAAATTAGTTTGGTTTATTACATTTTACAGCCATTTAGATTAGTTTTCATTGTTGCATTGCAAGAACATGATTCATGGAGATTGCCATTCTTGCTTCTCCTCTTTGAATCTCTCGTTCCGAGATTGTATTTGCAGGGGTAACAGGGTTAATCTGAGGGCCACAATATCAATCCCTGCTCTTCTTGGATAGAGAGTTGTGAATTGATTTGCAAGGACTCATTATTGAGTATCCTTGCATGCAAGGATTCACAGAAGTATAACATATTTTCAGTTATACATTTAGTTTTAAATTTAGTTTTTAATTTTTAGTTTTTTTAGTTTAGTTTTTAATTTAGTTTTTTAATTTAGTTTTTAGTTTTGCTTCATAAATCTAGCTTCCACTCAGTTGCAGGAAAAACGATTTCTGGGTTTTGTAGCCAGGGTCGAAATCTGATCTGGGTATTCTTCATTTTTTTGATTTCTTTCACAGATCTGAAGAAACTAGCTACACAAAAACCGTCGCGCGTCTTTTTTTTCACCTGGCTAAAGATTTAAAAAAATTACTTTTTCATCTTCTACTTGCTGGATCAAAAAATGATTTCTAGGTTTTATTTTTTGCTTCAAAAAATTTTTGGGTTTCTGTTTTTGTCTACTCATTATAAACAGATTTTTCAGAAATCAAATTTGAAGATTTTTATGCATGTTTTTAATTTAGTTTTTAATTTTTAGTTTTTAATTTAGTTTAGTTTTTAATTCTAATTTAGTTTTTAATCTTAATTTAGTTTAGTTTTTAGTTAGTTTGGTTTAGTCTTTAATTTAGATTTTTAAATTAGATTTTTTTAAACTTTGTTAATTTAAAGTAGATTCTTTAACTTTGTTAATTTAAATTAGATTTTTTTACTTTAGATTTTTTAACTTTATTAATTTAAATTAGAATTATTAATTTAGATTAGATTTTTTTTTAATTTAGATTAGATTTTTTAATTTTATTAATTTAGATTAGTTTTGTTTTTAAATTTTTTAGTTTAGTATTAGATTAATTTAGTTTTAATTTTAGTTTTGTTAATTAATTCCTTTTAGATTCATTACCACTAGATTAAATTAGATTTTTTTTAATTACAGTTCTTCTAATTCTTTTTTTTCTGACATATACTGAGTTTGGGGGCCTGTGATCCCGAACTTAGAAACACACTATGATTGTAGGACGCATGACAAAGACTTGAAAACAAACACTTACGCTTGTCAAAGATCTTATTTAAAAAACATTGTGTTTGTTTTCCTGCTTTTCAATTCACAGTCTAATTAGGGCTTCGTTAAAATTCTTAGGAGTTTCGATAGTGAGTAGGGAATTTGGCTCTTTGTTACATGGGGGTGATGACCATGGACAAATCCAGGCTCCTTATGATCTTACTAATATGACGAACTCTTAGGGAGCGGAGCAAGGTAGTGAATCTTTAGCACTTTCACTCGTCAGGGGATTATGCTCTTCTCTTATTGAGAGAATCAGAAACCCAAAAGCGTGTGGATTTGGTGAAGTGAAACTAGCTCGGTGATTAAGGTTGTTTAGCGTGTTTGGGTAAAGAGACAGGCTAGAGAGGTATGCTCTTCTCCTTTTGGGAGAATCAGAAAATCAGAAACCCGAATTCGAGCCATGTCCAGTGTCACCTTTAGGGAGCACACTTGGAAGTTGAACCTCCGGGAACGACCCAAGTGAGTACACACCTATCGCCGGTGATTCCACCTCACTATAATAAAGAACGTCTTGTTGAGTCTAAAGACTCCAAGACCATAGTAACTTCTTTTCCATGACTTGGATGATCATCATGGAAAAGCTCTGTTTATTGCACTGAGCGGCGCCGCTCTGAGCCTTGCTTGCGGGGGTGTGTGATTTTTAGGTGTTGGTGTGGCTGCGAGGCCCGAGCTCTGTATCAGAGGCACCGAAGGTTATTGTGAATGGAAGCCAAGTAAAAACCTCTTAGTTAGTTTCCTACCCGGTTCACCTCTGAAAGGAGTCATAATCTTTGCGCAAGGAGGGGGAAGAATCTCTCCATATGTTGATCATACACAGATTCCCATCATAGGCATACACCTGGATGTTTGGAGGCAGTTGCGACACTGGCCCCTACTACAAGGGTAACCTTTGAACGTACACTGTTGAGTCCTTGGAAACACCAAAAACACGGGCGCCCTCTAGGGGGTGATACGGCTGTGTGAGGTGCACGTATGCGCATAAGCAATGGGGCAAAGGTTTTGACTTCTCACCATTTTCTTTGGTAGGGATAGCTATGTGTTTGTTTTTGAGTCTTAAACATTGTCCAAATATCTTCAAACAAGACTCCCCCGATACTATCAAGTTTCTTTGTCCTTGATAGATCTGTTATTGACTACTTTTTGTATCACAACTTGTCTGATTGAAACCTATGTGCTTGATCAAAATCTGTGGATATACTTGCTTAATCTTTGCAAACAAACAACAAACTGAAATACTGAGTTCTTCGATTAGGTGACTTGTCCCAGTTTTAGAGACCTGTTCTGTATTTAGGGTTTATGTGTCCTTGACCTTTTGAATTAGTGATCCTTGATCTCATAAGCGATTTTTCTTGAGATTGGCAAA